>JASDQU010108652.1:127966-139469 GCA_032191745.1 Picea mariana
AAGATTATTTTGTTTTTCTCTTTCCAGATATTCCAAACAATAAATCCTGGTAGCAATTTCTAGATGCGGTCTAAGATTCGGCTCTGATAAGTGTTCAACCCCCAATTTTCGAAAGTGCTTACGATGTTGTCCCTCTTTCTGTTGGAGCGACACATTATTTGGGCTACCAGATCCCATATTGCCCCACTATGAGGGCATTGATTTAAAATGTGCTCCATGGTTTCCTCCTGTTGCCGACAAAGAAGGCATATCAACAGTCCTACAAAGCCCCACTTATGGATATTGTCCCAAGTGAGAATGTGATTTTGAGAAATTAGCCAAAGGAAAATTGAGATTTTTGGCCAAAATTTGGAATTCCATATGGTGCTCCAGATGTGCCCTTTTGGTTGCATGTGGTATTTTTCGTGAAGGTCGTAGGATTCCTTTACCAAGAAGATTCCTATTGGAAAATGTACCCACCTGAGGATATTCAATCATTCACTAATATGAATCTTTCGTTGAGAGGCTATTTCACACCAAGGTTGTGTATCACTTTCCTCTGGGATGTTGAGTTCATGAGGATAAGTCTTCCATATGATCCAGGGGTGGTGTTGAGAATTCGCCTGCCATAAATCCTTTGCATGAAGTGGATTCATGAATTGCATTTATTGGTGGAGGGGGCGTAGCTCTTCTACTAAGTTCAAAGGTTGCAATTGCTGCCAGGATTCCTGCCATAATAGGGACACCTCGCCATTGCGAATTTCCCAGAAAGCATTTTTTTGTATGAGAGGGAGGTTGCACCAAGATGCATTCGATATATTGGAGCCTTGGATCTGGTCGTTGGTTCTAATCAAGAGGTCCTCATTAGTGGTCGGTACATATTTGAGCTTCCACATTCTAGCCCATAACTCTATGGGGTGTTTGAGCCAATGCCACCAAATTTTGGCCCCCATTATGCAATTGAGTTTTCTCGGATCCCTTAGACTCAGTTCACCTATGGATTTCGGGCAATAGATTTTTCCCCAACCAACCAGAGCCCATTTCTTGTCAGGATGGTGTCCATGCCAAAGAAATTTTCATTGCAGATTTATGATAGATTTTATGACTAACAGTGGTGTTGCCAAGGCTGCAAAGAGGTAGGTCGGGAGAGCTTGAAGAGTTGATTTCAGAAGGACTAGTTGGGCTGCAAGATTGAGAGATCAAAAGGTCCAATTATTTAGTCAATTAGATATGGATATCAGGAGGATTTCCCAGGAGATGTTGCGAGTGGTTGCACTCATTAGGGGGATTCCAAGATAGTTGGATGGAAGGGATCTCTTGGGGATACCTAGAAGTCCGAAGATGTGGGTTTGGACCATCGATGGGGTGTTGAAGAAAAAAACTTGAGATTTTTCAAGGTTGAGGGAGGTCCCCGAAGCATCAACAAAGTCTGTGAGGATGGACTTGATTTTTTTGGCCTCCTAGGCAGTGGGGGTAGTCATCAGCAAGGTGTCATCCATGGATTTACTATGGGAGGCTTCCGGTTGGAGATTGTGAAGGGGTAGGCCTTTGAGGGATCCATCCTCAATCGAGGAATTTATGTCGCGGGAAAGTCCCTTCACCATGATGAAAAAATGGAAAGGGGAAAGGGGGTCCCCCTGCCGAATGCCTATGGTGGGGAAGAAGGGCTAGGAAGGCATTCCATTAACAAGAATGGAAAAAAAATATGAATAAGTGAGCTTCATGATCTAGTCTATCTAAGCCTTGTAAAAGCCAAAGGCCTCAAGAAGGGAACACATGTATTTCCAACTGATTATGTCAAAATATTTTGAGAGGTCCAGTTTGATCAACATACCTAGGGTGCAATTTGATTTGAGTGAATGTATCACCTCATGTACTAAAATTACACTGTCCATAATTTGATGCCCCTCCACGTAACCTGATTGTTCCTTGGATATGATGAAAGGAAGGACATGTTTGAGCCTTAAATATATTACCTTCTGTTGAGATCATTTCCCATTTCCGAATTTTCCTTACCCGTTCTATTTTCCCAACTTATTTTTTTCCATTTCTTTTCCCTCTTCTATATGTCCCCTTGTTTCCCTCTTTCTTTTTTCCCTTCTTCTATCCCTTTCTAGTTACCATACTTAGTCATATTTAAAAAATCGGTGGGTTCATAGGTTAGTGGATTGGCGGGTTGGCGGACCTTCATATCCATCTACTCTCCTATGTCATAATTCCGACCGACTGCCTTGCTACATTATAGTTATCCATTTTTCCAACTTCGCAGGTTCGCAGGTTCAAGCCTTCATCCTCCATGTTCTATGATCTGCACTTTGCACCCAAAGTTCTGTGATCTACAGTATGGCCATGATATTTTTCACGGATCCCAAGCCCCTAAGTATTTTACTTCTCCTACATTCAACTCCAACCGACCACCTTTCTACAATTAACTTATTTTTTTATTATCCATGACCGCAGGTTCATGGGTTCCTGGGTTTGTGGGTTCATGAAAAGCTCCATATTCAAAATTTCTCTCGTTTGTCCTTGTCATTCTTGTTCTTTTTCCAATATACATTAAGTGTTGTTTAATGATAACAACTGATTTTGCAGGCCCCGAAAAGATCATCATTATAGCGAAAGGCTTGAGGAAATTACTCATTAAATTGCATTAAATCACCATTTTCCAAGATATTATATTATTGGCATCTCTCCGAAAATATTTATTTCAAGTTATTACCCAGCTGAAGAAATACTCCCGTCAACCTATGGCAGCAACAACTAGACACCATTTTTGTGGTGATACTTTAAATATATTTGGTCGTGAAGACCAGAACTTTCTGTGGTCTAGAGCATATTTATATCATTCCTCTCCTCCTACATAGAAATACATAATTTGGGCATCTGGAATCACTCGCGCAGGATGTGTTCTTGAGTTTTTTTACTATAAATAACTTGTTGCATGGTGCATGGAGAAGTACATTCCAAGCCATAGAATTATACAACTCCAAGATCATTCTCCAATTTACCTTTCACTGCAAGTTTTTCGCAAAATGTTGAAGCTCCCAGAGTCGACGCTTACTTTCAAAGGAAAAGAATACAAAGATTTTTTTAAGAAACATAAAAATGGCCTTGACCTCCTGCCTGAATATTTGGAGAATCTTGCATCTATTTCTGAAGATATAAGCAAGATCCAGGTCAACTCATTTAAAAACCCCTTTCGAGACATTGCATGGTTGTTTACTAGGTTGACAGGTCAGGAAATCACCTCCTCTATCTCTCGCATGATTTTATATATATTGTATTTTACAGTGAAAGAACAAGCCAACTTTAACTAGGGAAAACTGATTTCTATTGAAATCTCATCCCAGTTAATGCACTATAAAAGGGACATACTCACCGCAGTCAGAAGTAATGTAGAGAAAAACATTAAAAAAATAATGTCACTAATAACAGAAGCATGGGAGGTATAAAAAAATATTGTTTGTTTCGGCTCAAGGGCACATGTTTTTCATGAATATATGCAACCTTATTTAAAGAATGAAGAAGGATTCTAGGTTGATGTTGTCTTTCCATTTGGAATTAAATTCTCAAACAAGATAGAACTGAAAAGACGAGAAGAGGATTTTCCTTCTCCTAGTCGAATTAAATAGTTAAATGCTTGTTGTAAGGAAAAGATCAAGAATTTGAATAATATTCTCCAAGCATGTAGGGAAGACATACTAAAAAGAGAAGAATGGTTCAAAAGACTCACAGATATAGATCTGGTAGGAAGCACTAATGATGTACAAGACCCTAAGTTAATTCTCAATTCAATAGTTCTAACAAAACAACAATTTGATGAGAAAGTTGAAATATTTAAGGAGTTATCAACTGAAATTTTTTATGGCATAGTTGAATATAATGAAGAAGAAATAGACAATTGGATGGTTGAATATTCCGTGAAAAATCAAGATATTGAGGAGGCAATACATGGCATTTTTCATGACTTAAGAGACTTGGAAAATGAATTATTCAATATTAATATCAAACATGAAATAAATGTTGCAACGATGAAAAATTACATTGAAGATTGGTTTAAAAGGGCAATTGAGAAATTAACCAAAGAAGGTCAAGAAGCAATTGAGATGGTTCATATAACCATCAATGAGGACAATAAAAGGACAATAGAAATAAAGTGAAAAAAGAGAGAGACCATCATAGTAAGTTTATACTGATCACATCATGTTTTCTTTATCAGTTTTTCATCCAGTTACTTCTCTTCTTTGACTAGAAAGGTTTAACTGAAATCTGATAACTCCTTCCTGTCTTCTTTCCAGGTCTTGCTACTTTGTCACCGCCTACCATCTTCCTTCCACAACTTACTTCTTGTTAATATTTTATTTATGGTTTGTGGGGGCCCCAATCCCAGTCCTATGGACAAACGCATTTAAATTTCAATAATTTGTAACAGGCTCTATATTTTTTAGAAATCTCAAGAGAACTATTTCGGGATCAATTTTGACTTTATTTTATAACTCTGAGTTTTTGAGTATAAAATTTTTTAAATTTATCTATCATTATATTTATTTGAGCTCCCCATGTGTTTACTCTATTAAAGTTCTCTTATGCATGCATACCATCTTCTTTTATTTTATGTGATAAAAAATCTTTAATTTAACTATGATGGATGTGAGAAAATTTTGTTTATATTTTCTCTAAATATGTGATGTGTGAGTTTCCCGGTCATCTCTCAAGAACTCTCTTAAAAAAAAAACTTTTATTTTTTCTGCAATCTTTATATTTCTTTGAATATCATGGTGGAATTTTTTTTAAGGTCCTATATTATTTTGAAAATCTAGAATTCCAAGAAAATATTGAAACAAAGAGGAGTACCACCTCTCTAAAAATGCACTGGGATTTGTATCCCTGTGAGGTTTCCATTTCAATCCTAACAGATTCAAGCGTCAACATTTTTGGCAACCATACTGGGGAAGGAATTGAATTTTGGAATCTAGTTTAACATTTTTTTTTAAAGATACATGACTTTACCCTAGGTTGATCAACACCAACTGGAAATTAGGTTAAATAATCAATGAAGCATCTTACATCAGCTATATAATCTGGTAATAATGACAGTCAATACTAGAGAAGAATTGGTAATATCTTGGTAGACGTTGGTCCAAGAAGAAGAAAGATAAATCCTCTGTAGACATAGGAGAGAGGAGCGACAAGACTGAAGAAACAAAAGACTAGATGGAGCAGCACAAGAACAAGGTCAGGATTGAAGATGGACGAATACACGAGACCCATTACTAGAAGTAAAAGAAAGAAAATATATATTCTAAGAAGTGGAAAAAATATTCCTGAAATATCTCTGGACATGGAAGAAAGAAATGAACAACCGCGAGAAGAACCACGAAGAGAACCTCATGAAGGAAGACAAGGAGGTGGAGGAGGTGGTGGAAGAAACCAAGAAAACCTAATATTTGGAATCTGAAGAAGAGTAAGAGATTCCCCCTTAAATATTCAAGGTGAGAAACATGTCCTCCTTGTTCTCCCTGAAGGTACCTTAAAAGAATTTTCTAGAGATGGAACAATTGATGCCAAAAGAAACCTTAATTTATTTCTTGATGTTTTTTATTTTCATCGTGTTGAATATGACATTGTGATGGTAAAGTTATTTAATCAAACCTTATCAGGACGATCCTATGAATGGTATATGACATTACCCATTAGGTCAATTGGCTCATTTAATGACCTCGAAGCCATGTTCATCACTATGTTTTCTCCTCCAGTTTCATATCATACCATTCTCACTAATTTCACCGAGATTGGTTGGAGGAAGAATGAGAGGATACAACATTTTAATCTCAAGTTCAATAAAACCTCGAGTAATATTCCAGAAGATAAAATACCTAATGACCTAGTGATACTAGGTTGTTATAAGAATGAGATGCCCCCAAATGTAAAATATGTTATCAGAACATCCCAGATGGATACCTTAGAGGAATCAATGATTAAGGCCACTGAGATAGAAGAAATTATGATTGAGACGGGCATTGACCTTGATATTATCCTGGGAAAATTACAAAGGTAGTTGTGAGGCCTAAGTATTGATGATTAAGGAGCCTCTAGCTCAAGAAAGAACGAAGAGCCGAAGCTGCAACCGACCCAAAATCAAACAATTGGAGGAGGATTTTGTAAGGGAACCATACCATATGTGAAGGTAGACCCTGTTGCGGCACAATAAACCAAGCAAAGAATTGAAATTGCACAAATGAATAGAACCATCAGGAAAATGCAGAATGAGATAACGAGATTAAGAAGGGGGAATAATTATGTAGCAAATCCGAGAATGTTGATCTAAGAGAAAATAAGGAACCATCCCCAATAAAATAGAGTGAGGTTTGAAAACAATGATAATCCACAAAGGTAAAGGGTTCCCAGGGAACCAATACCAAATGCAGTTGTTCTGGATGATGTATATAATGAGAAAATGGTTGAGCAAGGGAACAATTATTTACCTGATGAAAGTTTTGATATTGTACGGATGGATGGATGTGAGATGTCCATGTATATATTTGAAGAAGGAGATAATGACCTTGACTCACAAGAGAATGTCGCCTAGACATGAGAGTTTCTAAATAAATCCAAAAATAAAAATGATTCTGAAAAGGAAAATGGAAAAGATAAATAAAAGGTGAATGAGAAAAAGACAAATGAAAATGTGTCAGATAGCGTTGTAAGAAAGAAGCAATGCCTGATGTCATACCCTACCTAGATGAAATAAAATGTTGTAGAGGACTTCAGTAAACTAATGATAACTCTTCCTTTTACAAAAGTGGTAAAGGTTCCTCAACAAAGGGAAAATATTCTAAGATTATTGGATGATCCATCTGGAAAAATGGAGGTTGTTGTTATAAGTTCGAAACAAAGACGGAACACATCAATCATCAAGTTGAGAGGTAAAATACCACCTTTTTATATTTCAATTGAAAATCATGTTGTAGCACTTCATAATTGTTTAATTGATACTGGAGAAACCAGTAATATTATGCCATTGGAGGTCATGGAATCATTGGGCATGATTTGCACCAAATATTAAGAGACCAGTGAAATTATATATGCAATTGATTTCAGATAAGTACCAACTTACAGCGAAATCAAATATTTGTATGCTTGGATCACGGTGGCTCCCCATATTATTACAGTTTTCAATATTATTGTGGTAGACCTTCCTCCTGCATATGGAGTTGTTTTAGGAAGAGATTGATTGTATTTGATCAGAGGATACATAATGAATGATGGAAGTTGCATGATGTTTCTAGATAAGGGAGGAGAAATTATTAAGGTCCCTCATGAGCCCATGAGACCCTTCTCTTTCAAAAGGAAGGATAACGAATTAATGGAAGATTATATAGACGTTGGGATCATAAACTATGTTATTTTGGACATGGAGCATATTGAAGACCTGGAGAAAATTCAAGATATGGAGAATCAAAAGCATCATTTTGAAGGTTATTGGAGGATATCATTCGATGGAGCTTGTTCAAGTTCTGGGAATGGAGTTGTAATTTTCCTTGTAAGCCCAGGAAATATTGTGCATCCACATGCTATCATACTTGAATTTGAATGTACCAATAATGAGGAAGAATATGAAGCTTTGATTTAGGGAATGATTATTTCACAAGAAATGAAGATAGAACATCTAATTGTGACTGGTGACTCTAAATTGGTATAAAAAAAAAAAAAAAAAACTCAAATTATATATCAAAAGAGTTAACAAATTGATGGAAGCCTTCGACTCTTTCAACATCTCTTTCATCCCAAGGGACAAAAATCAGAAGGAAGATTCATTAGTTTTGGTGGCCTCATTGTTAAACCCGGATGATGCTTAGAGAAAAACATATTTTCAAATAAAAATAATATTTCGACCTTTTGTACTTGATAACCAGGAATATTTACAAGTATTTGAGAATGATGAAGAATTGGAAATTTTTTTGATGAATGGAGATGAAGATGAGGACTATCACATAACTATTTTCCCAAGAAATTGTATTCAATCTGAGTCTATTTTTACAAGAGATGATTATGCTAAAAATCTCCTGGAAAAAGCATCGCTCCGAAAGGTCCAAGAGACAAGAAAAATCTACATTGGAACTGATAGTTCCCCAAAATACATCAATTTGGGAGTTGATTGCACAACTGACGAAGTTGATCAATATGTCGCATTTGTTAAAGAATATCTTGATGTGCTCACATGGAGTTATGATTATTTGAAGGCATATGATACAACAATATTTCAACATATTATTCCCTTGAGAGAAGGGGCAAAGTCGGTCAAGCAGAAGATAAGGATGATGAACCCCAAATTAAAACCACTCATAAAGGTATAATTGGATAAATTAAAGAAGGTTGGAATAATATACCCCATTAGACATTTTGAATGTATTTCAAACCCCGTGATAGTAAGAAAGAAGACTAGGGACATCCGAATGTGTGTATATTTTAGGGATCTTAACAAATCAAGTGTAAAGGATAATTATCCTTTACCTAACATGGATTTTCTTCTCCAAAAATTCACGTGATCAACTTGCATGTCCATGTTAGATGGTTTTTCTAGGTATAATCAAGTCCTGGTTTCTGAATAAGATAGAGAAAAGAAAACTCTCATAACACCTTGGGAGACATACGCATATGATAGGATGCCTTTCGGTTTAAAAAATGAAGGAGATACATTTCAGAGGGCTATGGATCATTCTTTTGAGGGTTTGATAGGAAAATTCATGGTATATTACCAAGATGACTTAACAGTACACTAAAAAACAAGGAGCGATCACATTAATCACCTGAGGAAATTTTTTGACAAGTGTAGATCATATGGTGTTTCCTTGAATCTAAAGAAATGTTTATTTGTTGTAACTCAAGGAAAACTATTGGGTCATATTGTGTGCAAGGAAGGAATATACACAGATCTAGAAAGAGTTAAAGTTATAAATGAACTCAACCCCCCATCATATAAGAAGGGAGTTCAATCATTCTTCGGCAAGTTCATCTTTGTACGAAGATGTGTCCCTGACTATGTAAGTATTGTGAAGCCGATAAATTTATTTTTTAAAAAAGATCAAAGGTTTGAATGGACCATGGATACACAAGAAGCTTTTAATAATATCAAAAAGTAAATCACTACAACTCCAGTCCTCATTAGCCCATATTTTCAAAGAGACTTCATCATTTATTTGTTCGCTACAGAAATGGTTGTTGCATCTATTCTTATTCAGAGGAATACCAAGGGTGAAGAACTACCAATTAGCTTCATGAGAAAGATCCTTCATGATTATGAATTGATATATTTAGAATTGGAGAAGCATGCCCTATCTCTTGTGAAAGCGATGGTGAAATTTTGAACTTACATACTAAATTCTCATATCATTGCTTATATTCCATCCTCTCCTATGAAAATTCTCTTGAATCAACAATTGAGAGAAGGAAAATGGGAAAAATGGCTGGCGAAGATTCAAGAATATGATATTGAAATTAAACCTTTAAAGGCAGTCAAAGGATAGGGTTTATATAAGCTCATTGAAAATAGTGAATCCTTGGATGGAATGATTTCAATCTCAGTAGGAGAACCCATGGAAGATTCATAATGATATAGAGATATTGTATTCTACTTGAGGTCTGGACAATTTCTAGTCACCATGAACTCTAAAGAGTGAAGAACATTGAAGATGAAGTCAAATCAATATGTGTTGATTGTTGATATATTGTTCAGGAGAAACTATGATGGTATATTGTTGAGATGTGTTGATGAAAGTAAAGCTCAAGAATTGATGAGAGAATTCCATGAAGGAATATGTGGTGGAAATTTTGCACCTACCGCCATCGCCCATAAGATAATAAGAGCTGGGTTTTATTAGCCATAAGTTTTTAAAGACTCATATACTACCATAAGAAAGCATGTATCTTGTCAACAATTTTTAGGGAAAATGAAAAAATGTGCAATGCCATTACAACCTATATATGTAGAACAACCATTTTCCCAATGAGGACTTGATGTTGTTGGACCAATAAATCCAAAGTCAAGCAAAGGACATATATATATACTCACCACTACAAACTATTTTACAAGGTGGCCAGAAGCAGTGGAATTAAAAAGGGTTGATTCTGAAGAGTTGATTAAATTTTGCAAAGATTATATTTTGTCAAGATTCAGTGTCCCGAAAAAATTAATCACTGATAATGTTTGATTTTCATTGGCTTAAAATTTACGAAATTTTGTGGAGAATATGGAATTGTTATGGGGAAGTCATCAAATTATTATCCACAAGGAAATGGTCTTGCAGAATCCACTAATAAGACACTCATTCAGATATTGAAGAAAACTATTGACAAGAACGAAATGAATTGGCATTTAAAGTTGATTAATGTATTGTGGGCGAGAAGAATGACTTTGAAAGACAGCACCGGGATGTCTCTATATACATTGGTATCACTTTTCAATTTCAAGGTC
Source organism: Picea mariana (assembly GCA_032191745.1). NCBI lineage: Eukaryota > Viridiplantae > Streptophyta > Pinopsida > Pinales > Pinaceae > Picea > Picea mariana. Next base: position 138,420 of record JASDQU010108652.1, read on the forward strand.
AATTTTATGCAATCCAATTTTAACAGTATTGGTTGTCAAGGCAATGATTTCAAGTAAGCCACAATTTTAACCACCCTGCAAAAATGGGGTGCTACCGATAACACCATTTTTTGAAATGGGGGTTGATTTGGTGTTTTTGACACAAAAATATGGGTGTTTTACAGTAGAGTTATCGTTTTGAGGTCATATTTCTCGTTAAGTCAGTAACTTTGTTCCAAGATAGTATCCATAAGAAGGACAATATCCCAACTATCATCACTAACACCATAACAATGGGATCATGTTCTTTTAAGTAGCATCTAGCTTTAATTCCATACATGAGACCTTCAACTGTAATATAAATTCTTCCTCAGGAGAACATTTTTTTCTAAATTTTCAACATAAAATATTCCGCTATTTCTCCAAATTGTTTTTTATTTTGTTTGTTATATATTTAAAGCATAGTCTAAACATGCTACGATTTGAACCTATTCCGATCACATTTTTCTGGTTGTTTTTCCCAACATCCAATTAAAAATTGAGAAGAACTATTGGAGTTGCATATACCAATTGTTGAGATTGCACAATCCAAGAGAAATAGGGGGTTTTGAGGGCACTAAATCCTTTCATGCATTTAAAAATGCAATTTCAACGTTGAAAAATTGCAATTTAACCAAAAATTGTAGAGCAAATTCTGGTGAAAAAAGGTTCAAATCGTATAACATTTAAACTTCTTCGATATTTAAAGTTAGTGTGTCTAAATCATCATTTTGGCTTCTTCTTTCATATCTTTATGAGGATACAAAAAGAGGAGTTATCTTTCTTGAGTACAATTATATCAAACCTGAAGGCACGATGAGTTTCAATCTTGGAACTCTAAAAGATGCTAAAACATTTGTGATGTGAATTTTGACTTCTCTGCTCGAATTCCGATATACCATTGGTTTCTTAGTGAATTTTGACATCTCTGCTTGAATTCTTATATACCATTGGCTACTCAAATCCTAATCATTTGGAGGTGGCGACGACAATTTTTTAATGCGGGACTCCGATTATGCTAAAATCATACTT
>JASDQU010108652.1:148015-163363 GCA_032191745.1 Picea mariana
ATCAACACTAAGATGTACTCGCATGATGTAGATCAGTGCCTCACTGTGTTATCTCTAATTTGTATGATCATATCTAAGTTGTAATAGCATGACATATCTAGCATGATGCCAATGCATCATATATAAGTTGTATGCCACATCTAAATTGTACTAGCATGATCATATCTATCATGACACGAGACCTATGCACCATATTTAAGTTGTATGGTCATATATAAGCTATACTAGCATGATTCCAATGCATCATATATAAGTTGTATGCCACATATAAGTTGTACTAGAATGGTCATATCTAGCATGATGTAGCTCACCGACATCGTCTCTAAGTTGTACTAGCATGAATATAACTAGCATGATGTCAATAAATCATATCTAAGTCTAAGTTGTATGTCCACCTCTAAGTTGTACTATCATGATGCTCCTTGAGCCACTGTATCATCAACAACTCCAACCATTTGTATCATATTTAAATTGTACTAGCATGATCATATCTATCATGATGCAAGCATCATCTCTAAGCTATATGACCATCTCTAAGTTGTACTAGCATGATACAAATCCGCAGCTCATTAACATTCCATGATACCACATATTAGATCTCCCTCCCAACCAAGGAAGTCATCTCATCCCTTTCAACCAAGGCAACAATCTCCACGAGCCCCAACTTGTCCCTCAAGTATGAAAACTTTATCTTGGGCAAAGGCTTAGTCAAAATATTTTTTGTCTTCTCATCAGTGGAGATATACTGGAGAATCACTTCTCCCCTCTGGACTTTGTCATGGAGAAATAATACTTGATCTCAATGTGCTTCGACCTGTCATCGAACAATGGGTTCTCTGAGAGCTTCACACATCTTTGGTTATCATAATATATCATGGTCGAATCTAGCACATGATCAAACAGTCTAGAAACTAGCTTATGGAGCCACATTGCTTTCATACAAGCATCACAAGCTGCAATATACTCTTGTTTTGCATTGTTGAGTGAAACATACTTTTGTTTCCTTCTATCCCATGATATCATAGCAGATCCCAAACTAAAACGCATACCATAAGTACCATTTCTATCATCTGCACTATTGGGCACCAAATCGGGCTATCTTTTTGCTGCATTTCCATTACCCTTTTTTACCTTTTTTCACTTATTTACCTATGTTTATTATGCTAAACCTGTAAGGTAAATACCCCTGCCTTGTCTATTGGAATATTTTATTAATGAAATAAAGTCACGGAATTTTGCCTATTGGCAACACTAAAACGAATGTTTGACCGCAACTTCTAGAGAACATGAACCAAGGCTTCAGTATCCTGCAACAGATCGACTATTCACAACAACGACCAAGACATAAGGAGGTCGCATAGCTGGAGTTGTAGATCCCTAAACCATTCTTGGGCATCTCATTGATCTTGTCTATCTGGTATTGGTGTCGTTCCAACTAATGTATATTTCTGGGGATACGGTTACCATGTTTTGGGGAAAGAGGTTGTTCTCCCTCTCCATGTATAAAAGACAGTTTATTCCTATAACTGGGGATGCCCCCATTGATATTGTAATAACCCTTTTCAGATTTATAAAGAATCATATATTTTGTTGTCTTAATCTTCACTGTGACTAATGAAACCCTGATCAGAGAGATGGGCCCGCTCTTCTGATCAGGTGCTGCATCTTTCTATGTGTATTATTTATTACTTATGCTTGATGTTACAGTGTTTTAATTCTTATGATTGCTTTTCAAAATTTGTAATTAATCTAGTTTCACAACAATGTTTTGAATCTTAATCGTGAACCCTTGGCCAGAACGGATTGTTCTCTTGCCCCTGCATATACCTTGTGCATTGCCTTGAAATAATACGCACCCAGATTGGTAAATTAATGTAGGAAAAAGGGTGAATAAATCGTTCATACCTGGACACCAACATTTTGGCATCGTTGCTGGGGAGGCTAACAAGGTGCAATACAACGATCCGGACCAACCAGAGGGTCAATCTCTCGTCTTGGGGAGAGAACAAGTTTTCTCACTCTACTTCAGGTCCTGAGTGTAGGTGTTCTTTCCGCTTGTTTTTATTTTTGCTTTTCCAATTTTGGCCACTCTCTTTTCCTATGGAGGGAGGAGTCTTTTGATGCCTTTCTCCAGACCCTGAGTTAGATTTACTTCTTTCAACCCCTTGTGTGTTTTTTTGGTCAACCCTAGCTTTTACCCTGGGGAGGGAAGAGTCTTTTGATGCCTTGCTTCAGATTTTGGAAGTATCAGGTCTTCTCATGGTGTGTGTTTGTTCCTGGTTCTTGTCCTGGGGAGGGAGGAGTCCTTTGACACCTTGCTCCGGGCCATGAACCTTAGACTCTTGTTTTTTTAGCTGCCTTTATTTTTGTAAGTTTTTTCGTCATGGGGAAGGAATGGTCCTTTGACACCTTACTTCAAGACTAAGCATTGTAGGTTCATGCCAAGACCTTCCATCATACCAACACTTGTATGAACAAAGAACCGAATAATAGGGGCATAGGGAGAGCCCCAAAGAGGGGAGGACCAGATTTGGGAAGAAAGGCCTACATCCAGCATATTATAGCAAAGGATGAATCAGAAACATCCTCTCACACAGCCATGAGACCAAGGGCATGAAGAGTGAAGTCTGAGGGACAATCAGTAGATCAACCTGTGCTATATACAACATTCTTTGGTGATACAACACAGCAGGTCCCTCCAGCAGTTGAAGAAACATCTAGTAGTATACCTGACCATGGAAATCTTATGACGGTAACAGAGGGGGAAGAGGTCACAAGAAAAACCTCGATAGAGTCAGACCACTCCAGCAAGAGAGAGGAGGTTGTAGCCGAGGGATCAAGTCATCAGGATGCAGGAGAAGGGATCGAAAGAGTATTTGCATCACCAAGGGACCGGGGAAGTGCTACTAAAGAAACTCAGATCTAAGTGGTAAGGAAGCCTCAACCATCTCCTATAGAGCCTGGTGAAATACCTAGCAGTTATTGGAAGATATTTATGGCTCCCACGACCTCCACTATTGAGTTTCCAATCGGGGATCTGGGAGCTAGTGCGCCCACAAAGCCTATTCCATTAGCAGCCTTACCAAACTTTCATGGGCTTTTTTCAGAAGATCCCGACACATTTCTATTCGAGTTTGACATAGTGTGTCGGGGGTATGACTACACGACAGAGGCCCAAAAGTTAAATTTTTTTTCTTCTACATTAAAAGGAACGGCTCTGCGATGGTTCATGGGCCTTGGAGGAAGCTCTATTTCCACATGGGATGATATGCGGACAAATTTTCTGGAAAAATACCAGGATTACTGTAAATCCCAGAACATTAAGGAGGAACTTTTCAAGTTTGCACAAAAAGAAGACGAGAGTTTGGAAGATTGTGTGGAACGATTCAAGTACACATTACAGAGGTTGGGTCACTCTGACCTAGATAAGGAAATTCTAAAAATTATCCTCCTTCGATCTTTTCGTGAGGACTCGATGGAACTATTGAACATTGTGGGAAAAGGAGACATCTCTAAGGAAAGATTTGAAGGTATCTACGAATTATGCATTCAGTGATCGAGGGGGCTTGCAATAAATAGACAAGGAATTCGCTCAGCAAGAGGGTCTGGCGAAGGTGTTACAAAAGCAAAAATCGAAAACCTGCTAGACAATTTAAGGACGGATATCCTTAGCACCCTGTCGGCACAGATGGATATGCTGCAAGTAAAATAGAAGCAGCTAGAATTGGACAGGACCATGGCAATATTTTTCCCGACGTGTAGAAAGAATCATCTAGAGAGGGAATGTCCACTAAACTCCATAGAGGAATGTGCAATCTGCGAGCTAAATCATGCAACAAGCTCATGCCCCTCCCTGCCAGGCCTTAAAGGAGTATTTCAAGGGATGGGGAAAGATATGGAGCAACTGTAGCTCATGGGGTCTAGAAATCCATGGCAACCTCGACCACCGATGGGAAATCAAGGTATGTATTCAGATCCATCTCAGTATTTCAATAATTCTAATATGAATCATCAGTCCATGCCCTATCCTTCCATGTGGCCGCAATACCAGTTTCCACCTTGGCAGCAGTGGAACCCTCAAGCCAGTTCGAGCTCCCCATGGGCTCCAACTTGGTGAGGATCCCCTCTTGGGAAGTTTCCTGAATCGATGCCACAGCAGAAACTCCAACTGCCCTCTAATGTGCCTCCGGGTAATCAACCTGCCCATCCTCAACTCCCAATCCAACCCGACCCAAATCCTAATAGTAAGGGAGCTCATCAAGCTGACATTCTTAACCTACCTTCATATAGCATTTCCACTGCAGAGTTGTATGAAATGAATCTACAATCAGGGGGGACAGTTAATGTTCAGCCTCCTCTAGTTACCATTGAACAACTCGATAGTGAAGGTAAGGAATCATAACCAATTAATAAAGAGCCAAACCAAACTGATAGAAACCAGGCACCTCCTTTAAAACAACATCAATCTGAACCACCTTACCCAGAGAGACTAACTTTGAGTAAATCAAGCCCTCAAGCTGAATTTGATTTATTAGGAGAATTGCAGAAGTTATTTGTTAAAATTCCCTTGTTACAAGCTATGAAGGATGTGCCAATATATGCAAAGACTCTTAGGGAATACTATTCAAAGAAACCTACAAAGAAATCCAAAGACGCCCTTACCATTCATGTTATGGGAAAATGATCAAATTTCATGACGGGAAAGTCAATGCCTGAAAAGTATGGAGATCCGGGGAACCCAATTCTGACAGTACAAATTAATGGGCTATAGGTTCTGAATGTGCTGGTAGACCTGGGTGCTGCCATCAATGTTATCACCACTAAAACCATGCATGCATTAGGTCTTCGTAACTTGAAACATACACCTACAGTATTGGAATTGGCAGACCGATCTACAGTCAAACCTGTAGGAAAGGTGGAAGATGTAACAATTTAAGTGGATTCATGGCACTATCCCATAGATTTCCTGGTCTTACAGATGCAATCTTCGGTGGGCGACCATCCTTTGATTTTGGGTAGACCATGGATGGCTTCTGCAGATGCTTACATTGGGTGCCGATCAAGGCACATGGTTATTTCAAATGGGCACAACATTAAGAACTTAGTGTTATATCCACCTGCAGAACCAAACCCATCCATAAAACTAGTAGGAGGGAAGAAAATATTATCTAGGAAAGAGCCTGAAACGGAAAATGAGGAATTGAGACCAGTCCTCACTATTGGACAAGCCCTTCAGTTGAAAATGGAATCGGAAGATGATGTAATCACCTCCTTTATGGATGATCCTTACTCCATTTCTGAAACAAATCAACAATTCCTAGAATCTATCCTAATATGTGAGACTCAGGAAACAATTGAAACAGTAGAAGGATCAGAGGAGCTACCTGTTGATGCACCCAGTGAAAGTGTCCCAGTGGAACTAGAACCAGGAAAAACCCTGAATATTAATCCAACCTTGTCAAAATCCCAGAAGAAGCAACTTGTGGATGTCCTTTAGAAACACAAAGAAGCCTTCGCTTGGGATTATACAGATATGAAGGGGATTCCTGCTAATTTATGTACCCATCATATATACATTAAGGACGATTGTCGTCCTATGAGACAACCTCAGAGAAGGATGAACCCCGCATTGAAAAATGTTGTGAAAGAGGAACTTCAAAAATTATTGGACATAGGTTTTATTTACCCCATCTCAGATAGCCAATGGGTCTCCCCATTGGTAATGGTCCCCAAGAAAAATGGTAAATGGTGGATATGCGTGGATTATCGAGAATTAAATAAGGCAACGCAGAAAGATCATTTTCCTTTGCCATTTATTGATCAAGTTTTGGACACATTGGCTAGCAAAAAGTTTTTTTCTTTTCTAGATGGGTTTAGTGGGTATAACCAGATCTAGATAGCTCCTGAAGATTAGGATAAAACCACTTTCACATTCCCCTGGGGAACATTCGCATACTGGGTCTTTCCTTTTGGCCCGTGTAATGCTCCTGCAACGTTCCAGAGGGAAATTTTGGGAATCTTCTCTGATTTGGTAGATGATAGTGTTGAAATTTACATGGATGAATTTACTCCATATGGGGATTCATTTTTTGAAGGGATGAAAAATTTAGAAAAAGTTCTTGAAAGGTGTATACAAGCGCATGTCTCTCTGAGTACGGAAAAATTCCATATGATGATGGAGGAGGGAATTGTTCTGGGACATTTTCTCTCAGCTGAAGGAATCTGGATGGACCCAGCAAATACAAAGGTAATTCAACATTTCCCAACACCCAAAACACCCACGCAGGTACGCAACTTGATTGGTTGTGCTGGTTATTACAGGCGTTTTATAGAAAATTTCGCTAAAGTAGCACATCCACTTTTTCAATTGCTAACAAAAGATTCAGATTTTGTGTAGACAGAGGACTGTGATGCATCCTTTACAAGAATTAAGGAATTGGTCTGTAGCGCTCCGATCCTTAAAGGGTCGAACTGGGAATTACCTTTCCATATTCATATGGATGCTTCTCAAACAATGATTAGTGCAGTATTAGGACAGCAAGAGGACAAAGTACCATACACAGTTTACTATGTTAGTAAGAATTTGGATCCTGCTGAATTAAACTACACAGTGACTGAGAAAGAATTCCTTGTTGTCATTTACGCCATCAATAAATTCTGGCACTACATTACCGGGAATCCTACCTTTGTGCATACTGATCATGCATCTATCAGGTATTTAATGAATAAACCTGTTACCCCTGGTCATATCACAAGATGGCTTTTGATACTACAGGAATTTGATATTACTATAGTAGATAAACCAGGGAAGGACAATGTGGTTGAAGATTTCTTATCTAGGATAGAACATGATGGTAATAATACACCAATTGAAGATAATTTTCCAGATGAACATCTTTTTGCAGTATCTGCTAACACTCCGTGGTATGCAGATATTGCTAATTATCTTGCTACAGGGAAGGTGCCTTGTCATCTGTCATATCAAGAGAAAAGGAAGATTATTCACCAGAGTACCCAATATTCATGGATGGTAGGATATCTCTTTCATACAGGGGTTGACCAACAGATTCAGTGTTGTGTGGCAGAAGATGATATCTATGAGATACTGAAGGCTGCACATGATGGACCCTGTGGAGGACATTTTGCAGATAAAAGAACAGGTCAAAAAGTGTTGCAAATGGGATATTACTGGCCCTCTGTCTTTCATGATGCTCAAGATTATGTCCGAAGGTGTGATAGCTGCCAACGGATGGGAGAACCTGGGAAAGCAGATGAAATGCCTCTACAGCCCCAGATAGTCCTTGAACCATTTGAGAAATGGGCCATTGATTTTGTTGGACCCTTCAACCCACCTTCTCATCAGAAAGATTACATCCTGGTCTGCACTGATTATGTAAATAAATGGGTGGAAGCCAGAGCAGTCACAAGACCAAGAGAGCAAGTAGTGGCAGAATTTCTTTTTGAATAAATCTTTGCCCGATACGGTACTCCAAGGGAAATTGTGTCAAATGGAGGATCTCAATTCACATTTCACATGATAGGAAAGCTAATGCAGAAATATGGGGTCAAACATAGAGTGAAAACCCCCTATCACCCCCAGGTGAACGGGCAAGTAGAAATCAGAAACAAGGTATTGGAAAATATCTTGACAAAGACAGTAGCAAGTCATCACCGGGACTGGGCACGGAAACTTCCAGAAGCTTTATGGGCACATAGAACAACATGGCGGAACACAACTGGGTTTTCTCCATTTGAATTAGTCTATGGGAAAGTCCCCTTGTTTCCGATGGAATTTGAGATCAGTACACTCAGAACAGCTCTAGAAGTAGGCCTAGACCTATGAGAAGCACAGAAAAACCGACTGGAACAACTGAATGAGTTGGACGAGATTCGGTCAGTAGCTGTCCAGAAGACTACTGCTGTTCAACAGCAGAGAATAAAATGGCATGATAAATTTATCAAAAGTAAGGTGTTTCATGTGGGAGATTGGGAATTACTTTACGACTCCTGATTTAAGGATTTCAAAGGCAAGCTTTGCACTGGTTGGATGGGGCCATATCAAGTGGACGCAGTGTTGGATAATGGAACAATTAGATTAATTACAATAGATGAGAATCATACCTCGTTCTTAGTAAATAGACATCGTCTAAAACTATACCACCATCCAACCTCTAGAAATTCCTTTGTCAAACACCTTTCTGATTCATCTGATTTAATGGTTGTTGGAATGAAGGACACTCTCACTCTGTCTTAAAAAAAAAAAAATTAAATTAAAAAATAAATAAATAAAAAATAAAATAAAAAAAATATTGTTATTTCTTACTTGTTTGTATTTTGCAGGAATAACAAAGGAATATGGCCAGGAAAAATGTAACACTCGACGTTGTTACTCCACCAGTGTTGCTATAAAGATGTTGTTGTTACTCCACTGGTGCGTGGTTGATTACTCCACTAAGTGTTGTTACTCCACTAGTGTTGTTACTCCACTAAATGTTGTTACTCTGTAACTGTTGTTACTCCTCAACTATCGTTACTTCGCCGATGTCGTTACTCCACAACTGTCGTTACTCTACCGATGTCGTTACTCTGCAACTGTTGTTACTCCGTCGATGCCGTTACTCCGCAACTACTGATTCTTCGCCGATGTTGTTACTCTGCAACTGTCGTTACTCCGTCAATGTCATTACTCCGCAACTGTTGATTTCTGCCGATGTTGTTACTCCGCAACTGTCATTACTCCGCCAGTGTCATTACTTCGTAACTATTGGTACTCCTTCATCACCGTTACTCCGTCATTACTGTTACTCACTGTTGTTGTTACTCCTTGCTGTTGTTACGCCCTGTTTTTGTTACTCCGTTAGACATTTTGTTGTTACTCCACCATAAGGTAGGTCCCCAAGTACGTCTCTGCTGAATTTTATGGATTTAATTAAAATATTCCAAAAAGACATCAAAACGTGTCATGGATGGCCGTAATTAAGTTGGGGGGGAACCGTCATAATAAACAATGGTGTACCATGAAAAATCATTCATGACACATGATCCTCACCAAACAGAATCCAATGATTTCAGTACTTCATAATCATAACTTTGATATGTTGGAATGTGTACTCATACATGCAGAGTCATAATCGGTCACCTCCCCAACACGCTGCATTAAATCTCTGAAATATCCAACAGTACCACCACAATCTGTCATCATTTTCAAAACGTACCGGTACTGTTTCATCCGTTGTCCCCAAAAGCGACCATGACGTTATTTCAGTTGCCAATAGTTTGGAGCCTTGTCATTTTTCCCTACCAGCTAACTGCATTCGTCGTGCTGACCCCTCCTCTACAGAAATGGGTGGACGATGTGTGCAACATGAGCCTAAAGATACAATAAGAATTCAGAACAATCAGGAGGTATGGCAGGTCTTTGAGAACATGGGATGGAATGTTTACTTTGACAGGTTGAAAGGGTCGAACGAAGAAATTGCAGCAAAATTTGCACTCAACTTGAGAGAAGAAATCTCTCAGGTTCACGGAATTGAAATCCTTGTGATAGAGGAAGCCATTGTAGAAGTCAGTGGACTCCCTCAAAATGGACAGCGATGGTGTTCAAGAAGGACTGTCCTTTCGGAGTTTCCTGAAGCCTTTTTATAGGCAGGAGAAAGCATCGTGCAGAAGGGTCGAGGATACGACCGAAACTCGCTACCGCATCCATGGGAAGAAGTAGCAGAGTTCGTCATGAAATATATGACTTGTGAAGGGAGATACTCCACCATATTCAAATACCATCTCCGAATACTAACTCACCTGTGATTTCCCCAAGCAGAGGCTTTCTCACTGAATGTGCCTTATTTCTTATTGAGAAGCCTTCACCTAATGGCACATTCGGCTCAGGAGTCGTGAAAGGTATTGGCGGTCATCACCCACCATGGGTTGGTTCAGTTGTTAGTAATGAACACCATCAGACGAATCCCAATCCCATGGGAACTGTTTCGAGATTCCACAGAGGAAGAAGTAGCAACTGCTGTGGCTGCTAAGGAAGATGAACCAGAAGCCATGGAGGAGGAAAATGCAGGAGAAGATGATTATGTTGACCAAGAAGAACCAAAAGAGATGGATATGGAAGATGAAGAATTTTAAGAAGAGGTTTCTCCCCAAGAGCAATCCAAAACCGTGGAACTAATGGAAGATGTAGAAGTTGACACAGAAAGGCCCACTAGTACCATGGCCGAAGCTGTCCCATAAGAACCAGCCTCGCCTGTGGAACCAACAGAGCAATTTGATAGCATGATAACCACAAAAGCAGGGTCACAACAAGCAGGAGTGGGTGAATTGGTTGATATTGCAACCGAGGGTACCCCACAAGGACCTCCTGCCACCATGGAGTCGATGGAGGAGGATAACCCGAATGAAGAAGAGGTCGTGACCACCCTGACCATAGAACCCATGGAAGAGGAGGAACGAGGAAAAGAAGGGCTCGGAGATAGGGAATCCATGGAACCCATGGAGGAAGTGCTGGGAGAACTAGGGCGTGAGGTTGGCACTGACCCACAAGAGCCAGCATCGACCTCGGGACCAAACATTGAAGATCCCTGCCAGTTCTCCTTTTTCTCCTTTATTCCAAGAGGAGCAAGGGGAACTCGTTCCCTTCGGTGCACAAAAGAAGATATTGCCATTCCTCCAATTTTATCACAAAGGCCACAACCGTGTGGGGTGGATGCTACTCAGGCGACAAGCACTTCGGAGCCTGAAAAGAGAAAAGAGGTAGAGGTCCCTGAGGCTGGGGAACCAGGAAGGATTCCAGCAGACACATTAGAAGGAGAGCATTTCGCAAGGGCACCACTGGTCACAGTGAGCGCGCAACAAGAGGAAATAGTCGTTGGCGAAGAGGAGGGACAAGCAAAGTGGTCCCGACGAATGAGCTAATGGAAAAGCCAGGCGAGAAGGTTGTAAGACTCCCAGTCAAACAAAAACATTAGCTACAGTTTAAAGAGACAATGTGGCTTAAGATGGAGGTTAGGAAACTAAGGAAACAAGTACACAAAATGCAGAAGCGGATGAAGAAATACAAGCAGCAAGCTAGAAAGTCCAAGGCCATAGGAGTAGAAGCAGAGACTCAGACGGACCAGGTAGCCATAACCTCTACTGCTACTCAAACAGACTCGCTCGAGTGATTGTTTGAAGACCGTGAGTATGCCTTAATGGCCGAAGTGCAGACTTGGAAATCTACTACGGCTCAGTATCAAAATGAGGTCAGAAGAACTCAGGAACAAGCCTCCACAACCATTTTTGAATATGTGGAGTGTATAGACATTATGAGATTAAGGCATGCAAAGCAGCGGCTCAAGATGGAGCAGCTAGAAAATCAAGTGACAGAGCTGAAAACTGATAAGGAGCAGATGTTTAATTTGGCGCAAGAGGTGATGGCATGTCGCCCCCCTGCTTCTTGTTATTCTTTATTCTTACATGAACGTTTTCTTTTATTTTGCATGAAGAGAATAAAAAACGAGATTAGTTATAAAATAGAAGATGGTGTACAATTCCTCTGAATAATGAGGCACCACGACGTGCCAACTCAACATTTGATGTGTGAATTTTACCTGCATGGGTATCTGTTGCGCCTGGATAGATAATTCAACCTGGTCCCATATGTGGGGGACATTCATTTAAGGGCCCTCACCTCTTACACTTTCAACCAGATCAGTTGGCAGAAGGATTTTAACACATTTGAATCTAATCAGGTTACAAATCCATTTATAGTAAGAGGAGAACATGAGAGGTTAGTCACCATGTTCACTAAACACAACACCTTTTTGGTAATTGAGGGGAATAGAGACAGAATGATGAAGACACAAAATTTGTGCCTTGATCTTTGTGTCAAGCAATTAGTCACATTTCAAGAAGAGGCCCTTGATTGTTGTTAGAAAAGGTGGATGATGTCACCTACAACTGTCTGGAATAGGGAACCTTTTGGGGCACCAAATTTTTCACGAGTGCTCCCTAGAGTGCCTAGATATGTGGCATGTGTTCGAACATGCGGGGTCCGATGGATGGGAATCCAATTTCAGTTTCCCACTATTTGGTTGCTAGTAGAAAATTACACTCTAGCGTATATTGTCTCGAAATATTGGTGGAAAGAAGTCCTCCTTTCAGACGGTTTTAAAATTCCAGGGACAGAGATGGTTGGAGAATATGATCTTGCCCATTTTCGAGAAGCCAATAGTCAGCGAAATTTAGACCTGCGGAGGCGGCGAACTGCATGAGGGCATGTAGAAGGCTAGTTGGGGGGAGATGTTGGGAACCAAATCGGGCTATCTTTCTGCTGCATTTCCATTACCCTTTTTGACCTTTTTGCACTTATTTACCTATGTTTACTATGCTAAACATGTAAGGTAAATACCCCTGCCTTGTCTATTGAAATATTTTATTAATGAACTAAAGTCGCGGAGTTTTTCCTATTCGCAGCACTAAAATGAATGTTTGACCGCAACTTCTGGAGAACAGGAACCAAGGCTTCAGTATCCCGTAGCAGATCTGCTATTCACAACAACGACCAAGACATAAGGAGGCCACACAACTAGAGTCACAGATCTCTAAACCATTCTTGGGCATCTTGCTGATCTTGTCTATCTGGTATTGGTGATGTTCCAACTAATGTATATTTATGTGGATACGGTTACCATGTTTTAGGGAAAGAGGTTGTTCTCCCTCTCCATGTATAAAAGACAGTTTATTCCTGTAACTAGGGATGCCTCCATTGATATTGTAATAACCCTTTTCAGATTTATAAAGAATCATCTATTTTGTTGTTTTAATCTTCGTTGTGACTAATGCATCCCTGATCAGAGAGTTGGGTCCGATCTTCTGATCAGGTGTTGTGTCTTTCTGTGTGTATTATTTATTAGTTATGCTTATTGTTACAGTCTTTTAATTCGTATGATTTCTTTTCATAAGTTGTAATTAATATAGTTTCACAACGATGTTTTGAATCTTAATCGTGAACCCTTGGCCAGAACAGATTGTGCTCTTGCCCCTACATATACCTTGCGCATTGCCTTGAAATAATATGCACCCGGATTGATAAATTAATGTAGGAAAAAGGGTGAATAAATCGTTCATACCTGGACACCAACATGCACTCCCTGCCCAATCTGAATTAGTAAATCCATGCAGTTGTACTTCTTTGTTTGAGGCCTATCTCAAACCATAGGTTATCATCCCACGAAGATATCTCAAGATATGCTTTGCATCTATCCAATGCTCATGTCTAGGTTCCACTTCGAACTAGTTCAACATGTTCACAACAAAGAAAATGTCTAGCCTGTTATTTACCAAATACATCAATGAGACAATCAACTACTAGTACAAGGATGAGTCTACTAGATTAGAACTATAGTATCTTAACTTCCTCAGATCTGTTACCATGGGAGTTTCCATGGATTTGCAATCCATCATCCCAAACTTCTGAAGGATCTTGACAACATACTTCCCTTGTCCTAGGAAGACTTCATCACGCTTCTTCCATACTTCTAATCCCAAGTAATAGTGCATGAGACCAAGATCCTTCATATGAAACTATGAGGCTAGCTCTTTCTTACACTGAATAATGAGAGGCTCTTCACATGTCAGGAATCAACATATAACATTATAATCACATGTGCATCATTCAAAATAGAGGTTTGGATCGGCATGACTCTTGGAAAATCCAAGTCACATCAAATAGCTATCAATGTGTGCATACCAAGATCTTGGATCTTGCTTGAGTCCATACAATAGCTTCGTCAATCTGCATACATGGGTTTCTCTTTGGTGTACCTTAAAACACTGAGGTTTCTCTATATATACCTCTTCCTTAATTACTCCATTGAGAAAGGCGATATTTACATCCATTTGATGTAAACACCAACCCATGGATGCTGCTAGAGATATGATGGCTCTGATAGATGTAGATCTGGAAATCGGAGAAAACGTCTCATCGTAATCTCCCCCCCCCACTGGGAGAAACCTATAGCCACTAATTGTGCCTTGTATTTATCTATACTCCCATCTATTGCATGATTTATCTTGTCAACTCATTTAGGAACAGTTTTCATACATGATTTTTCATGATTGATATTATTCCATCACAACTTCCTTATATTATTTATGCTTGACTATTTCTTCAAAGGTGGAGGGTTTTGTAGTTGGAATATGGTTTTGACTTCTTTCTTTCTCTAAAATTTCTATCTGGAGCACCATGATCTCATGAGCTCAATTTGGTCTTCTCTTCTTAGTCTTATCTTGGTGTGGATTTTCATATCTCCGTGGTTCTACCATGTATGATAAAACATTCTTACTTCCCTCTACAACTATAATCCTTGGAGTTTTAGGATATTTATCATGGACCTCATCACGGTCCTAGTTGTTTCAGCCCACAAATGCATTGGTAAGTATTAATCATGGATCATGGCTTTTACTTCTTCCATAATTGAACAATTTTTTCTTTCTTCCACACCATTATGTTGAGGATTGTAGGAAGTGATGATCTCCCTCTTAATCTCGTCCTCTCTGTGGAATGTCTTAATATCATATTAGGTTTACTTTCCTCCATTATCATACCTCAAGATATTTAAATTCTTTTTAGATAAGATTTCCACAAGTGCTTGAATTCCTATAACTTACTAAATACTTTGCCTTTTTGCTTCCAAGAAACAAATGCAAGTTTTATGTGAGAAATCATCAATAAATGAAACATAATGTACATACCCATTTAGTGAGAAGGTTGACATGCATTTGAGTGAAGGATGTCCAAAACTTCTTTTTCTTTCCATGCTTCCTTTATAATTGATACTTGGTGAGATCATTTTCTTCACCACTTATGAAGTCATTTGCTCCATGTTTGCAACTGTCACTATAGATCCCTCCTAGAGATATCACCTATGACCTTCCTGGAGCAAGAAAAATAACAAAGGAAAATAGCAGACAACATTCTTCAACACTTTTCAAGTGTTGTGATCAATCATTCTTTCATAGTAACTTATTTGGAACAAACAAATACATCTCCATGGTAGCCTCCATGAAATCTTGTAAGATAACCTTCCCGAGAAAAGAAAAATAAAAGTATTTCCAATATAATGTCATTTTCATAAGAACATTTCTATGGTAACAAGAATGAATAACAATTTTATGATGATCAACATAAGATGATCAAGGTGAATTGCCTGGGAGAAAAACAAGAAATATCTCTCTGGAGGAGATGTTAGCTCATTTTGTAAACAAGTACAATAAGCATATATATATATATATCAATAGTATTCACATGCCATCAAGTATTTATTACATCTAGTAGTAATAGAACCTTTCAAAGACTGCTTTCAC
>JASDQU010108652.1:174916-187109 GCA_032191745.1 Picea mariana
CATTGTAGTCTTGTTGGTCAGGATACTCGACTCTCACCCGAGAGACCTAGGTTTAAGTCTCGACAATGTAATTTAAACTTTTTTAATGTATGGCTACACTGATGGATGCTCATTGGCCATTGACTTGAGGTTGGGTCATGTTATAGTCATAAATTGTTTCTTCTTTTGGTTATATTCAAAAAAAAAAATACTGAGCTATAACAAGTGCATATTATGGAGGAGCAGTTCGTGCACTATTATTTTATGATGTAACCCCACACATGAAACCTTTGAAAACTTGGAGAGATGGCTTAAGGAGCTTAGAGACCACATTGATGCCAATATTGTGATAATGCGTGTTGGTAACAATGCTACTTTGTGCCATCTTAGAGTTGTTTCTATAGAGGATGGAAAAGCATTTCCAGGATGATAAAATACACATTTCATGGAAACATCAACTCTCGAATCAACAAATGTTGAGAATGCATTCACAAAGTACTTAGCCAGATTTATCGAATCGTGAATAGAGAATTTGTTCAAGGTTATAGTTTTATTAGTCCCTGCCCTTCGGGCTGACGGACTATTAATAATCGGTTTTCTAATCCATGCATGCAAACCAATGCAAAAAAAAAAAATTGACCAAAGTTTTTATGGATCCATACAATTTTCTACCTCAAATTTCATGTTTTATCCTAGCTTTTGAATTTGAGGTCTTATTTGGCCTCTTCTCGAGGCACATCCCAAAGATATCTTAGCTTAAGAGGACCTTAAGACATATATTTGATAATTAATTTTATCCCAGTAAAGTAATGCTAGATCTAAGTCTAGCATTACTTCATGACATTAAGTGTTTTTAATATCATTGTTTTCCTATGTTTAGCCAAAATTAGCATAACACTGGTTGTTTTGACACATACTCTGTACACGTTTTGCTTCATGCAAGTTGTCAAGCCCAGAGCTATCACTTGAGATCAAGTTTTCAATCCCATATCTATCGCATTGAACTTGAGATCATTCATAATATAATTTTTCCTCTCCCTTGCCTACAACAACAGGGATCCATGTTTCCTCTCCCTTGCCAACTACAAATACAAGAACCTTACACTTTTGAACTCCCTCATGCTTGTATATGATAAGCTTGATACTATACATGATGATACACTCATGCATAAAATGACCTTCAACTACTTTCAACCTACTACAGAAGCTCCAACCGAAGAAGAAAGACACTCTGCAACAACTAAGGTCTCAACAACATAATGCATTGATACTCATACTCTGATCAGTTGAAGTTGAGCAGTAGTGGTGGTGACTACAAAGGCTACACAATTCAAATTGAATATATCATATTTCAGTGAGTTTCATTGTTATTGTATCCATATGTAAAATGTTCTAATCTATTATATCCAGTGATCTATTCACTATTCTGTCTAATTATTTTAAAATATAAAATGCGTAAAAATGCCTAATTCTTTTTTAATAGTAGAACCCATGGCATACCTTAGTAAATTCTAGTTTTTCTCTTGCCTAGACATGTTCTTGGAATTGGAACTGCGTATCCATTCATAATATGCACCATATTTGTTGATAACCAAAGTCAGAATTAGAGGGATGACAAGACTCACCTGTAGTTGTTTGAAGGTGCTTTTGTTGCTAGTGTTGAATGCTTGCTTTCGTTGCTGGTGTTGAATTATTTTATGTCTATTGGTCGGTTATCATAGGGGGCATGCCCTTCCAGCTATAGTGTTGGCATCCTTTCTAGTTCCTTTAAAATAGAGAGGTTCTGGAGAGCTGGATAAGTGTAATAGAGCTTATAATGCTCCATGAATCACCTCTTAAAATAGAGAGCGTAAGGGCCCCTTTTTGAAGCCACAACTCTTGAGAGTTATCTGCCTTTAAGAACTACTAAACTTATAAGAAAAAGAGCATTATAATAACAAGGGTGCCCTTAAGAACTACTAACTCCTTCTACTGGATATGGATATGTGGCTACCCCGACCATTGTTGTTGAAAATGGGTGTGGCTTCAATGGTTGATTCAACTGCTGGTAGTGCCTCTATGGAGACTAAGTCTATACCTTCTTATTCTTCGCTAAAGCTCAGGGGAATAGTGAGAAATAGAATTTAATTCTAATCACATATAGTTAGAGGCTAATACACATATGGAATTGATAAAGCATTAGTAAAGACCTCACAATTTGAAGATATCCTCTTTCTTCGTGATCAACAATGATGAACAATACAACAGACTCATAGCTCACCTCAATGACCAATTTTTCTCTCATGTCGAATCATTCCAGTCTCGACCATGTCCAGGAATGAAGACAATAATTTGTCAAGGCAAGCCCTCAACTTTGCACTACAGGTGTTGCAATTTCCCCAACTCACAAAAATTCTTCCACGGAATTCTTCATCGTGGGGGGAAATCAAACCTTGTTGACAGTAGTGAAGATTTTAAAGTGCTTAAGCCCTTTGGTTTCATGTCATGCGACTAGATAAGTGAAAGAAAATACACCAAGGTTTGTCCAACCTGGAGGATAGTCTTGAAGGATCATTATAGAGGTTTCCCTCAAGTTTCAAATGAACATTAATGTTGGCATGGCATTTTGGTCATATGTTTCCATGCAATGAAGAAACCAGTCATCCACTAGGTGCATGCTTTCCATGTACTTCCCATGCAAAACGTGCTATGACAGATGGACTAGTCTAGCCGTTGGACTAAAAAATAAATCTATTGATAAATTAATAAACATTGAATGTAATTATTAGTATATATATATATATAAATAGATGTTATTTTAGATGGGCTATATAATTATTAGTCTATATAATTATTAGTTCATGAGATTAGACACAAATTTAGTTACTTCAATAGATCTCGGGTTCTTCGCTCTTTATTATTACTCTTAGACGTCAATGAAAGAAAGACAAATATACCTTAGACCTCGCAACAACCAACAACCACGATTACTTTAAAAGGGTGGTCATTGTTAAAAAGCAAAGCAAAACCAAAATGTGAAAGCAATTGCTATTGTAGGAAAAAATGAAGGCAATAAACTGAATCAAAAGAAATGACAAAGACCTAATCTAAGAAAGAAGGGAAATCTTACATACTAACCTAAACATATCCTTTACTACTATAACTATTTAGTTGCACAATCGATCATGTATAATAATAGTGTCAATGCAACCAACTAAATAGATGAAGAATGCCCAAAACAAAATTTTCAAGGATTTTGTGGATAGGTCATACTAGCATGTTGTTGATTGAGAGATCAAGGAGGATGAGCATGTTATTGAGGTGGTTTGATGGGTCCCTTGAATGTATTGTAATACCCTTGTTGTCCTGTGAGCATGGCATGAGGATTTGTCTGCTGATGAATATGACCAATTGCATTATCTTCTCTAGGTCTAATTTTCGATCCTTTTGATTGCATGAACCTCAATAGACCTAGGTCAAGTTTTCGATCCTTTTGATTGCATGAACATCAATGGACCTAGGTCGAGTTTTCGATCCTTGACATGCAATGAGACCCTTATTGTATGTTGGGATAATTGAAAGCTTGCCACAACAAATTATATTAGACTTTGAAGGTTGTTATATGTGCAATTTACTTGATGAAAATGAAAGCGAGAGCGAATTAGAGTATTAATAGAGAGGATGATTTAAAGACTTTAGTAGAATAAGTGATGGTAGATCATGCTTAGAGAGGTTGTTGCATGAATAGAGAGAATCTTTTATAGTAATATTCCAAGAAGATATGTGTATTCAGATGGACATACCCTTACAAGGAAGGAGAATACCCGCAGAGCGACCAACCAACCAAAAAAAATAGTTGAAGAGATGTAAGTGGGAAAGAAGCAAACATGGTATCATGAAGGGTTTATATGACATGAAAGGGTGATCTTTGAAATGAGGAGATATTGAAACGGTATTCGTTTGTCCCGCTGCTACTCTCTGCAATTTAATAGCAAAGATCGGAGATATGAAATTAGATTTGTTTTTTTTGGGAAAATATCCGAAATACAGTCATGGAAGAACAAAAACGTCCATACATCTAACAATACCTCTTACGTTGTAGTCTAGTTGGTCAGGATACTCGGCTCTCACCCGAGAGACCCGGGTTCAAGTCCCGGCAACGGAAGTTAAACTGTTTTATACGATTTTAGACATTGCAGATATCTTCAGATTTTAATTTCAGATATCTTCTTACTTTTAAATGTTTTTATAAGAGAGCACAACTGAAATGCTCTCATGGAAAAATAGGCATCAGAGAAGTGCGTCTGCCGGGAGTCGAACCCGGGTCTATTGCTTGGAAGGCAATTATCCTAACCGTTGGACTACAAACGCCTCGTTGTAAAAATTAACAGACGATGATAGCAGGGACACTAGTTTAACCGTTGGACTACAAGCTGTAACGGAAGACGTGGCAATTATCCTATAAACGCTCTCCGTGTAACTTGCAAACCACAAAATGTGAGCGTTTCTTTCATACTAACTTGCAAATTCCCCCTCCGATTCGTTGCACTCCGTCAAGTGTTAAAATTGAAACCCCAAATCTCACGCAAACGAATGAATATTGAGAGTCAGAGTTAATGTGATGTGGTCTTTGGGCGTAGACCGTTGCAATTTATTCCCACATGCGTAAAGCGGAATAAATATAAACCTTTGATATACGTAGCTGACAGAAAAAAGTGTTGACTTATTGCAGACATACGATAAAATTGAAACGATACAGAGAAAATTAGCATGGCCCCTGCGCAAGGATGACACGCACAAATGGAGAAATGGTTCACAAATCTTTTTGATGTTTTAGCTGTTACATGGTTTTTAAATGTTTTGCATGGTTTTTGTTTTCGCTGTTACATGGTTTTTAAATGTTTTGCATGGTTTTTGTTTTCGCTGTTACATGGTTTGTAGATGTTTTACATAGTTTTTGTTTTCGCTGTTACATGGCTTTTAATGTT
Source organism: Picea mariana (assembly GCA_032191745.1). Taxonomy (NCBI): domain Eukaryota; kingdom Viridiplantae; phylum Streptophyta; class Pinopsida; order Pinales; family Pinaceae; genus Picea; species Picea mariana. Next base: position 179,863 of record JASDQU010108652.1, read on the forward strand.
TTCGCAGTTACATGGTTTTTAGATGGTTTGCATGGTTTTTGTTTTCGCTGTTACATGGTTTTTAGATGTTTTATATGGTTTTTGTTTTCGCTGTTACATGGTTTTTAGATGTTTTACATGGTTTTTGTTCTCACTGTAATTATAATGGAGTTTTATTCATTAATAAGATTAATTAATTTTTACAAACACGTTTTTACATTCATTAATAAGCTTTATTAACTACTTTATTCGGTTGTAATTTTTTCATAGGCGTTTTTATATTCATTAACTACTTATTTTTATATTCATTAACTACTTTATTTGGTTGAAATATGAGTGGATGCATGGAATTTCATACCATTAATGACTACTTGGCTCAGCACAAGGAACTATGATAAGGGAAATGTGCTACCAACTTCAATAAACAAGATCAAGGCTATATAATTCGAAGAAAAAACATTCAATGAAGGACGACACCTTATGTTTATTAATAGAGTTCAAATGAAGGACAATCCATATTTTATGCATTTTAGATTAATTAATTAGATAAGAGGGTGTTTCCCCACCATAGGCTAGAATAGGGGATTTTACTTAAAAAAAAATAATGTTTTAATGTAAAGGAAGGTGAACATTTCCCTATAAATAGAGATGCAGTTCCTTGTTATTTTTTCATGGTTGGATTTGGCCGAGAGAAATCCCTTAGTAGAGGTCTGAAATTTTATCTTCTTTTATAAAAGGCTATGGATGGTTGAGTAGAGTGATGATCTCTTGAGGAGAATAATATGTGAATGTCTCCTTCTTCTTCTTCCTGGATGATTCATTGTTTAGGGTTTTGGATGGATGAAAGATTGGTTGAGTAAGTGGTCTCCTCTTATCTTGTGGTTTGTGTTCATGGAATGCATTTCAAGTGTAATTGTGCTATTCTAGGGGAGAAGGCACATTCTCTTGGGTCTTATTTAACAAACCCTTTTGTTCATTGCTCTTGGAAGGTTGCTAGTGGAGTAATTCCCCCTAAATCTATTCTTAAAGTTTGTTTTAGGGTACTAGGAGGATCTTCTACAGTTAGTAGTGGACAACCCTAGATATCACCCTAGATTCACCCATTTTATTTGAAGGTTGTGTTCTTATTTGACCCCATATACACCAAAAATAATATTATGCTTTGTGTCCGTCTGCAAAAGGCAAAGAGAAATGGAGGACGTGGTTTCAATTCTCTCGGCCTTTAATTACCCTAAAAATGAAAAAGGCGATATCAACAAAATAGACGGTAGCAACAAAATTTGAATATGATTCGAGCTTATCATAACACTGACGACAAAGAGATAAATCAGAATAACACTCACATCAAAGAGATAAATCAGAATAACATTCACATCAAAGAGATAAATCAAGATACTGACAACAAAGAAATAAAGAGACAGGGGTTGGAAACATAACGCTCTAAAGGGAGACACCTTACTACTGAGACAAACATGACACATTAACACTAGTTTTGAAGGACGACACAGATGAAGAAATGGTTGTTTCCCAAAACCTATCAACCAATTGACAGGTTTTTAGCAAAAGTTATTCCTATAGAGTGCCTTCGAAATAACTAGCAAGCATTTGACTATGAGAAAATTCCTTTCAAAAGCATGACATGCCATGCTTATGGACACTTTGTTAAAAACTATCCAAAATCTCAAGAAGAGCAACCTTCCTCATCACAACAATCAAAGTAGCAGTAAAGGAAGGAACCTGAGTTCAAGAAAATTTCAAATAGGTGAAGGAATTTTCAATGGAAAAATCCTTCCAAGACATCTCAAGAAGGCCCTCCTCCATCAAGAATCAACAAATATGAAATTCTAAAAAACTTAGATGAAAAGGAAAATTAGGAAAATATAGAGAAAAAAGTTGAAGAGAAGCGAGAAACAACTCTTAATCAAGGAACACCACAACCTAATGGTGGTTTTGACCCATCCCATGAGGATCCAACATCAAATGGAAAAGAATAAGAGAGGGATAAAGAAGAGGAACACAAATAAGATTTAGAAGAGTCAGAGGAGGAAGATGATGAAACAAAAGAATCTTAGGAAGAAGAAATTAACTTATCTCGGGAAAAGGAAACAGAGGTAGAAATGAATGTGTAGGTTCCACCCGATCCATCAAAATCATTTGATCTAGTCTTTTAATATAAATATCTTCGAGTTCCAGTTAAAAAAAAATGAACATTGTTCAATCTAGTTTGATTTGTTCACGTTTGTTTTCATTATTTTCATGCTTCTACTTCCCATAACTTAATTAGTGCCACACTATTTAAGTTGTCCCCTAATTCACATCCTAAAATAAAGATCAATGGTATCAACACCATGCATTGCAAGGGATGCAATTGGTATTTGTTAAAATAATTGATGTGCTCATTTTCACCATAGACAATATCTCCATTGACACACATCCATAGGCATGAAGCCACCCCGAGCACCTTAACCTTTGACATAATTATTTTGAAAAGCCATACTAGAACCAATAGATAAACCCTAGCTGCTAAATGTAGCAATAAATCAAGACAAGTAGAGTGCTCCTTCTCCAAGGGTAGCACACAAGAGAGAGAGTATCCATATCCATAGAACAAGTACCATACACAATTGCAACGGTTCCAGCTACACTACTCTCTCAAACTTGCACCATACTTAACAATAATATCACCACAAATTGTTAGAATATAATGGATGTGCTCGTTTTACCATTGACAATATCTCTATTGTCACCCAACCATAGGCCAAAGCCACCCTCCGAGCACCTTAACCTTGATAGAGAATCACTCTGGAAGCAAACCATAGGCTAGATAGCCAAACAAAGGGTAGCACACCTTTCCCCAAGGATAGCGCACCAACAAGAGCTGATCAGATAGTCCAAACCCTAGCCAAGAGATAGTCTAAGCGTAACTGCTAGCTGCAACAGTTACAACGACAACTCCCCTCCAAACCTGTGTAGAAACTAGGCAACTGCAGTGCACACAAGTGCTGCTCTACAATTCTGAGACTGCCTGCCATAATGAGAACTGGCCTCCTGTATTTATACTAATTCTGGCTAACTGCCTGGGCCGATTTCTCATTCTGGGTATCTGTCTGTTCAGTATATATTATTATTTATGGCTGACTTCTTCTCTTGGAGGCTAATAACCTAATATAAATTATCTTCTTGAGTTGACAAGTCTTCTAGGGTTATTAGCCAACTCATTAGGGTTTCTTCTTGCTTCCCGGAGTATTCTATCATCGTTAGGTTTACACGTGGAGGTAAATACCTCCCGTAGCTACCATAATATCAACACTCCCTCTTAGCTAGGGAGGTATTACAGGTAATGGTCTTGAGCACAAAAACATACCATTCACCCGGTAGCATCAACATAGTTGTATAGATCATGACTAGATCATGAGCACCATCATCATCATCAGCTGCATCATCTCTCGAAACCATACTCTTATTTGAGTAATCAGACATGATGCTCACTCCACAGAGTGATACAAGAGCCATTCTTCTAATCTAGAAGAGTAAATGTTCTGAACCATTTTCTGTCTGGAAAATATACGTTCATCATTCATCTGGCTGATAATTATTTCCAATAAACTGCTGATAGTCTTCAAGGCAATCAGAACAAAATAGAACACAACTGTGTCTATCCATAGTAGTACATAACTACAATCCAGTGGTACACTACCACACCAAGTAGCACACAAGTACTTGATCAGTAACGTATAGTCACAAATAGTGGAACACATCCACCACAGTAGTATACATCTACTGTCATGCAGTCTTCATAACAATCATTTGATATCAACCTGTACAGAAACAATGTTATGATATAAACTAAATCATTTGGGCCAATCTTTCACTCACATATGTGAGATCTGAAAGAATATCTTCCCTCAAAAAGGTAAAACATCAATAATGAGTTGTCTGGACTATTCTTCTCAAGCAAGGAAGAATAATTGTCCTAATTTATGAACCTGGACCATTCCCCACCCTGAGCCATTCTTCCTACACTAATCAAAGTGCATCTTGGAGAGAATGTATAAACCCTAAGGAATGTCTGTCCCTGATTGTTGAGCCTGGACCATTCCCCACCCCGGGTCATTCCTCCTACACTAATCAAAGTGCACCCTGGAGAGAATGTATAAACCCTAAGGAATGACTGTCCGGACCATTTCCTCTATTAACCACAAGAGGAAAATACTATCCTGTATCAACCTCCAAAATGGATCATTCCTCATGTTAACCACAATGAGAAATCGTTGTCCGACGAGGCGGGCCAGTCTTCTTGAGTAACCCTCAAGAAGAGAGACTGCCCTATACCACTCCCCATGTTAACCACAATGGGAAGTCATTATCTATGATACATCAACAATCTGGACCATTTCCCATGTTAACCAAAATGGGAAATCACTTTCTGTCAGAAATCTCAATCCACTTTCCGAACTGGAAAGGAAACTGTTCATCATGGACCATTTTTCAAACTGAAAAATGACTGTCCATAAATCAATTCATTTTAGTGCTCCGTCCCAACCTGGGAGTCATCTCTTCCTCTTTCAATAAGGAGGTTGTCTCCACGATCTCTAGCTTGAGTATGAAAACTCTTTCATCTTGGATGGAATCTTTACCAAAATGTTTTCCTATCTTCTCATTTGTGGAGATATGTATTGGAGAACCACTTTCTCCTTTCTGGACTTCATCACATATAATGTAATGCTTGATTTCAAATGTACTTCATTCTGGAGCACTGGTTTTTCTTTGAAGGCTTCATGTATCTCTGATCAATAAAGTATATCATTGTTGGAGCACTGGAACATATCCATGTGGCACTTCTTCTGTCATCATGAGATCTGATCTATTGAGTAATCATCTTGATACAATATCTCTGTTATAGAGAATCTTCACCACGCTTATGTTGTGCATTGGAGGTTCTTCACCAAGTTATCTTCTTCCATTTGTATACAAGAGTCTCTTTCTAGTATGCCTCAAAGTCTTGAGGTTGCTCTTCATATGCTCTTTGTTCAATTGCTCTGGATAACAGTCTTTGCATTCATCTTGATGTAGCACTCCAACCCATGGATGATATAATGACTCATGTAGAGGTATGTCTGGTTTACTGGAACGAGCAATCATTATAGTCTTTTCCCTCCATCTGAGAGAACCTCTAGTTCTAAATCTTGCAATGATTTCATTTATAAGTCTTTCATACACTGTTCTTCATCACAACTTTCAGTTCTGTTTGATTGCTTTCATATTAGGCTGGCAATCTTGTGATTCTCGATACAATGACTAGTTGTTCAAGCTTCTCTTCTTTCTTGGAATCTTCATGTTCTTCCTCATGTTTTTATTTAGATTTTGGGTCCATGGAGTTTCTTATAGATTCCATGCCCTAAAGATTCCACTTCTTTATTTTATCATAGGATCACGGATCTGGATCTGAGATTGAACTAAACACGTACTGTCTTTCATGGTTACTACTATGGATATATACTTCATCATCTTCAATGGATCATAGGATTAGCTCCCTCCTAATCCTTGCTTCATGTAAGAGTGCATATAATCGGCTCCCTCCGTCTAACAGAGTCCACACTTCCGTCTACATATTCATTGTCTTCTGCAATATATAATTGGCTTTCTCTCTCTAGCCGAGTCCATGCTTCCGTCCTGTTTTCTTCTACAAAACGTCATAAGTCTTTCTCCAATTTCCTGTCGATTGCTGACTTCTTTCTGTCTTTGCTTCTTCTAGGTCTCTTCATGATTGATTCGGTTTATCTTGCAATAACTTCCACATGATTTGTTTGATGTATTTCATTCCTTCATGTATTATCTAATGATATCAATCCTTATCTTTTTGTTCTTCCATCGGTATAGTTCTTCTTGGAACACTTTATCTTCTAGGAGATAGATATATAAGATATGTATAGAGGCGATGCAAACAAGATATGTACAAGAACTGAGAAGAGTATTGTCACCTTCAGAAGAAAGAAGTCTCTTTCATCCTGCTTAGTCTTCTTTGTAGGTTCCTTTTCTTCGACAACTGATGCTTCGTGTTTCTTTAGCTCGGGACAATGATTCTTGTAGTGGCCATACTTTCGACAATTGAAGCATAGTACTTATGAAATGTCTTTCTCTTGATTTGGCTTCCTCCTTGAACCAAACTTTCTTTTGTTCCTGAAATTCTCGAATCTTGCTGTGAAGGCTTGATCATCTTACTTGTTTTGGGGTTTCTCTTTTGCACTGATCCTTGATTCTTCTTGAGCACAGCAAGTCCAAAGTTCTTCAAATGTCGGATACTCCTTCCTTATGTTCATGCTTGCAGCAAATGCATCCCACGTCTTGGGAAAACCATTGAGTACTATGTTTACCAATTCCTTCTCTGAGATGATCTCTTCAATAGTTTGTAGTTGATCTCTTAACTGAGAGATTCTCACAAAATATGATGTTATGCTATCATCATCATTCATCTTCATGTCACATATCTCATTCTTTAGACTCATAACTTGTCCAATGTTTTTTACGGAGAAGAGGTTTGTTAGGGCATCGTACATCTTCTTTGATGGGTAAAGATGGGAGATGTAGGGTATCAAGTGGCCTTTTATAGAGTCCACTATGATACTCATGGCATTGATGTCACCGCCTTTGAACTTCTCCATAGCTGCAATGTTCTGCAGTTCCTTCTCTTTTCCTTCTTCAAACTCTGGTTCCACGATCTTTCCTTTCATGATATCCAACACTTTATTCTTGGCAAGGATGAGGTCAATCCTTGTCTTCCACACTCTGAAGTTAGAGGCTCCATCTAACTTGTTCGCTAACTTCATAGAATAAGTCATGGCTACTTTGACTTGGTCAAACCCTAGATTTGACCACAAACTCAAACTTGACGTCTTGGCTTGTTGAGAGTACTAGGTGATGCACTAGACTAGGGCACACTAATCTATCTGGACATTAGGTCAATCCCTTTATTTAAGGTGCCTCAACAAGAGGATTAGGGTTTCTACAACTACACCAACTAGTAACCCTAGCTATAGTGCTATGGTGATTGCTCCTGCTAGAAACCCTAGCGACAATTCTTCAATGAGCTTAATATCCTTCTGGATATGTTTCCTTCCAGTGGTTACATTGAATGAAGGAGGTGTGGGCCCATAACCTATTAGAATATAATGGATGTGCTCGTTTTACCATTGACAATATCTCTATTGTCACCCAACCATAGGCCGAAGCCACCCTCCGAGCACCTTAACCTTGACAGAGAATCACTT
>JASDQU010108653.1:0-17989 GCA_032191745.1 Picea mariana
CATGGAAGAAATTCCCAGCCAGACAGAAGATATTGTAGTAGAAGAAGCATTGCCGCCTCTTGGCCCACAGAATCAGCTGGCTACAGAAGAAACTATCCACGAGATAGCCACTTCAGTCGAGCATGCTAATGTTAATGAAATAGAGGATGTAGAGAGAAGGGAACCTAATACTGGTTAGCAGTACTCACTAGACCAATTATTCCGGTCTATAGAGGACATGGATAGAAGGTCACGTGGCATTATAGAGGAGATGCCGAGAGGATTTGAATACACAGACAGAGCCATAACGATTTCGGAGCATCATGTCAATAACCCTAACAGTGTCAGTTCATCCTGCCCAATTTGCCATGACAACTTTAAATTAGGTAAAGAGGCATCTCAACTGGAGTGCGGCCACGTCTACCATCGCAGTTGCATTTCTACATGGCTGGCTTTTGGAGATACCTGTCCAGTCTGCCGATCCGAAATGTCCACGTAATTTTACTTCTTTTAACTTCAGTCCTAATTAAACGTTTTGTATTTTCTTAAGAGTCACTGGTGTTAAAAGCACTGATAGCATTTTTTACATTTCACAATTAGAAGTTGAAATGACATGGTTACATTTCACTTGCAATTTGAATTTGTGTGTATTCGTATGAATGAAATGTAATAGAAATAACTTGTAGATGGAATTCATTTGTTTATGTACATTTTTCAATTGGAATAGAAGCATAGCTTTGAGACAGCGCACCATTTGATTTTGAAAAAATGTGAGCTACCAACATGCTGATGGATGTAATGAATTTTTAAATGTATGTTTTGAGTGTTTTTTTGAATTTTCTTGTTTGCATTCTTTTTAATGAAAAAATTCACTCCAAATATTATGCTGATGTCTATGAAATGTAATGAATTTTTAAATGCATGTTTTGAGTGTTTTTTTGAATTTTCTTGTTTGTGTTTCTTATGAAAAAACTCACTCCAAATACTATGCTGATGCCTATGAAATGTAATGAATTTTTAAATGCATGTTTTGAGTGTTTTTTTGAATTTTCTTGTTTGCATTTCTTATGAAAAAACTCACTCCAAATACAATGCTCATGCCTATGAAATGTAATGAATTTTTAAATGAATGTTTTGAATGTTTCTTTGAATTTTCTTGTTTGCATTTCTTATGAAAAAACTCACTCCAAATACTATGCTCATGCCTATGAAATGTAATGAATTTAAATGCATGTTTTGAGTGTTTCTTTGAATTTTCTTGTTTGCATTTCTTATGAAAAAACTCACTCCAAATACAATGCTCATGCCTATGAAATGTAATGAATTTTTAAATTCATGTTTTGAGCTTTTCTTTGAGTTTTCTTGTTTGCATTTCTTATGAAAAATCTCAGTCCAAATACTATGTTGATGCCTATGAAATGTAATGAATTTTTAAATGCATGCTTTGAGTGTTTCTTTGAATTTTTTTGTTTGCATTTCTTATGAAAAAACTCACTCGAAATACTATGTTGATGCCTATGAAATGTAATGAATTTTTAAATGCATGTTTTGAGTGTTTCTTTGAATTTTCTTGTTTGCATTTCTTATGAAAAAACTCACTCCAAATACTATGCTCATGCCTATGAAATGTAATGAATTTTTAAATGCATGTTTTGAGTGTTTCTTTGAATTTTCTTGTTTGCATTTCTTATGAAAAAATTCAGTTCAAAATATTTGGAGCATATCAAAATTCTAATCTATATTATTTGTGATCTTTTAATCTAAAGTTCATTGTATATGAATGATTATGATAACCATTTGAGTAAGAAATTTTCCTATTATTATCCTCACATTTTCTATCAATCATCACAATCTCACATAATCTCCTCACATTTTCCATCAATCATCACAACTTTACATAATCTAGCACATTACCCATTCATTATCATTCATTATCATAACCATATGGCAGACACTAATATTAAAAACACTAATAGCATCTTTTACATTTACTTGAATTGATTTTGAAATGACATGGTTACATTTAACTTAAATTGGATCACAATTGGAAGTTGCTTACATTTCACCTTTACCAATTAAGAGCATCTTTTTGTTGATGTTTGTTTTTTAAAAAGCAATATGGTTTCCAGCTTATTGCTTTCAGATTAAGTTTGCATTAAGTGATGCATGAATGTTTAAGTTTGTATTAAGTGTAATAGCGTGTCATTTGTTCAAAAGCTTCATCCTTAAAAAGATTCTGTCTAATGCAGAGAGTTCAATCTTCAATCATAGTTTTCTTCCTTCCTTGTTATTTATCATTAATAATTTTGTTAAATAAAAAAAATTAAAAAGTTGACCAAAAAATATCTTTCAATTTTAATTAAATAAAATAAAAAATTATATAAATTTGTATTTTATTTTAAATATTAATTTTGATTTTTTTAGTTTAGTTTATGTGAATTTTGATTATAAAATTTTCATCAAAATTTAAGAACATTTATAAAAATTTAATCAATTACAATTTTTAAATAATTATTATAATTTTATAAAACTATTAAAAAATTTTACAATTACAAATTTTAAATATTATTATAATTTTATAAAACTATTAAAAAAGTCTAAATTTAAAACTTGGCTCATTAAATTTATAAATCAATTTAAAATAATTGTATTCATTAAAAACATTAGATTTATCTATTTATTAAATAATTTAGTAAAAATATTTTATTAAATTCTATCTAATGTAAGTGATTGTTTTCTTATAATCTAAGCTTTGATATTAGGGTTAACAAGGGGGAGTTTTCTACATGTCTCGAAGTTACAATGTAGCAAGACGTTTAAGAGTAAAATTCGGTATGAAAATATTACAATAAATATCTTATTTCAATAAAAATAAATCACACATTTTGAAAAAATATACGAGAATGTCACTATTGTTTATTTTAGCATTCAATTTTTAACATAGTGTATAGAACATTACATTGAATGAAGCACCTAGATGAATCATACAATTGCACACATGTCTCTTAAAAATTAAATGTTTCTTAGCAACTTTCTCCTCAAAATCTACACTTTCCACAAATTTTCCATTAACAAGGGGTAGTTTACTACCTGTCTCCAAGTTACATTTTAGCAAGACGTTTAAGAGTGAAATTCCATTAATTGCTATGGAAATATTATATTTCAATAAAAAATAAATCACACATTTTGGTAAAATATATAAGAGTGTCACTATTGTTAGTTTTAGCATTCAATTTTTAACATACTATATAGATCATTACATTGTATGAAGCACCTAAATCAATCATACAATTGCACACATTTATGTTAAAGATTTAAGTGTTTGTTAGCAACTTTCTCTTCAAAATCTACACTCTCGACAACTTTTCTATTTCATTTTATTCTTCAACATTAGTGTCGTTATCTTTGCCTCAAGATGATCCTTAACGAGCTTTAATGAAATTTTCTTGTATTTGTGGTAATTTCAACGATTCAAATAAGGAAATATTGGTTGTAGTTTTCTTCATATCTTCAACAAAATCATATTCTAGAATTGTCAAGGCAGGGGAAGATGAAGATTTGTGATAGCGGAAGTAGACTAATGAGAAGTTGAAGCTTTTTTCATAGGCTCAGAAGTAGATGGAGAATTCAATGCTTTGGTTTTTCTTTTACTTATGGTGTTGTAGGAAATATGAAATAACTAAAATTATTAACTACTGGCTTGCTTGCACACATCCTTCTTAATTCTAGGGGGTTGATAACCCTAGGGATCCTCTAGAGTTGACCAACGAAACCCCTAAGGAGTCAGAATATCAATATTCATTCAACAACTGGACAAGGTCTCACTTGAGATGCCATGAAAACCAAAGAGACCATTTTTTCTTGGGTCAATGATGAAGGGTTAATTACACAACAAATCCATTTGGGTTGACAGTCATACATTCCATTGCATTACACTTGTAGAATAACAATATGTAACAAAAATGCATACATTCATTGGACACATAATGAACACATCAAAGGACGGGAATCATTGTACATTTTATTATATTCATTCAACCAATCACATACATAGATCAAGAGTCTCAACATTTATCAAAATCAATGCCCTACACTCTCATACATTCTCAAAATAGTCCATTACATGGTGTTGTGCGCTTTGTCTCAGAATCTGCATCTATTTCCTGAATAAGGTCACAACTGCAATCTCTACAAAGCATGAAGTTAGATTGAACCCAATGAATGGACATCAACAATGCTCTCCAAAATAACAATTCACAACTGACCAATCAACCAACTAACTAAATCCTTATTTGACATGTTTGATCCCTTTTGTTTCCTTCTCTACTCTGGCACTCTATCACTTTTAGTTCTGCTCCACGCGCTCTATTGAATGCCATTCTTGCATGATTTTTCTACTCACATGTAGTCCACATAGCCTCTTTGGACTCATGGAAACCTTACTATCTTTCCAAGTCATCCATTAACAACTTAATGATCTCTCATGATGCATGATGTAATTATTCAAGAAGATTTCTATCGCACATAGTAGAACTCAGATTGACATGCATAGTAGAAATCAAACTAACGCATATAGTAGAACTAAAATTGACATGCATAGTAGAAATAAGACTAGTGTGTGCACTTCATATCATCCATTGCACAACTGATGGTGCGTGTGCACAAACGTTGCCCAAAACATTGGGTGCCAACAAGCCCCCACCACTATTATTTTATGTTGCTCAAGACAATGGCCTCATGGAGTGACTAACATGATGAAAGGAACCATCTTCATGAGTTCCTAAAGGAACTCTTTGACATCAGATTCATTAAGGGTGTCTTGAATTTCTTGGATGATTTGAACGACCTCATATGCATCGACCATCATAACTTGAGTAGATGTCGGGTACATTGTCTCCATATTCTTGATCACATGGGTGATGATGATTTGTGCATCTACTAACTAAGTATAAAATATGAGGGCCTTATCAGCTACATCAATAGCTAACTATGAAAACATTTTTTTCTCCACCCATGTTGTAACTTAATTTCCTTTGTCTTGGTCGTAATGGCTATCATTGCACCTTGACACTTGCCCAGAGGTAGAGAAGCCAAGATGCTCTTCTTTTGGGAAGCCTCGACTTCTACCACACAAACTCTATCATCAATAGGACTTAATTTGGGGGGATTCTATAGATGGTTCCACAAGGTGAAACTATATTTGATCACTCCCAAAAAATCCTTCAATTTGTTTTGGCCATACCAGATGAGTATTTTGACTATTGCAATATTATTTTATAGCTCTCTCTCCTCGAGTGTTCTCTGTTGGAGATGCATGGGGAGTGTTTTATTATGTGATTCCAAAGATTGAATGTGCTCACTGATTGCTTTAAGTATCTATGGTGTTAGGATATCTAGTTGTGACTATTTAGGAGTAAAATCCTATGAATATGCCTCATCGACTACAGTGAATAGTTCAGAGCTACTTGATAGAGTAGCCTCATGTTGGGCCTCGATATCCTTCTGCATGGTGACATGTTGGGTGAAAAATTTATCATATGAAGGTCAAAATACTATGTGAAAATGTATTGTTCATTTTTATTGAAAAAAGGAAATTAATTTAGTGTGAGAATCCACCTCACATCTAGTTTCCTAATATCAAGGAGAATTTGAGAGTCTCTTGGATGGTTGAGATATTTTCTCAAACCAATATCCTAATTTCATGGATGTTGAGAGATATTTCCACCCTAAAATCCTTGATAGATATTTTTGTTAAATTTAGAACAACAATTCAGTTTCTTTTCAATTTACTAGACAATAATAGCATTTGTACGATCACTAAAAGAAAAAAAATCACAAGATACATATAATTTATCCTAGGAAACCCTCATGGGGGAGAAAACCCAGCAAAAAATTACTTAATATAGATTGTCAATACAATGCCAAGATAATAAATCAAAACACCAAATAATATCCAACACTGAGAAATGTGCCTCTTTCTTCCTTCTTCTGACAACTAGAAACTGTATCTTCCTTCAAAATTGTGCACTGAATGAGTGAGCTAATGAGGTTCCTTCCACTCTTATTTATACTAGATGGAAGGAAATAGGGTGGTGTATCTTCATTAAGCGGGTCCTACTTCATCTTTAGTGGCTAAAACAACTTTAATTAGGCCTAGGGGGCGACTTCTTAATTAGCAACATATAAATTAGGGTTTGAATGATCCAAAAAATGGGATTTGGTATTTTACAAATCAAAACATGATCAATCTACAAAAGAGGATTGATCTATAATATAATAGCTCTATAATAAGTAGAATATTCATTGCAGTTACAATATTTCAACACTCCCCCATAACAAGAAGGGTATTCTACAACATCATCAAGAGAGAGAGGGAAGAAACATTAACAACATATGGAGCACTGAATGACATATCCATAAATAATCGAAAGTTTTCCTCATCATCAATCATATCATCATTCATAGTATGGAGCTCGAATGGCATCATCATCATCGTTCACAGCATGAAGTTGGAACCTGAAGCAACAACATCAGTTAGAATAAAAGCAATAAAAACAGCATCAATAACATCATCATCAACAAAATAAGGTTGGAGAAACATCATCATAGTACGAGGTTGTAGAAACAACATAATCACAACATGAGGTTGGAGCAACAACATCATCATCATCATGGAGCAACAGAATGAGGTAGGTGTATCAACATCATTGTTTGGTGCTCTGATAGTCCCTAGGGATCTACCCAAGAATCATGATATTCCCTAGGATATAAAATCCTAATGGAGCTACCATGTGGTACTCTAACAAACCATCCTTAACGAAACTTCGGGATCTTCCAATAAATCACAAGATTCCCTAGGATTATAAAAATCCTAATGGATCTACCACTACTGACCATAGATAGCATATACATGTACATGTACTTTGAAACACCATCCTTACCAGACCTTCAGGATCTTTCCAAGGATGATCAGTCCCCTAGGATATAAAATCCTAACTGAGCTACCCATTGTTGGTCAGGCTACCATAGTGTCATCAACATCACTCCCCCTTTCGAGGAAGTTCCTTTGGGACAATAACAAGCTTATATTGAAAGTGCTCAAAATTTAAACGAGAGAGAGTCTTAGTCAAAAAATCAGCAACCTGATCATATGTGCCAACATATTTGAGCTTTATGGCTCCCCTCTGCACCATATCACGAATGTAGTGATACCATATTTCTATGTGCTTAGACTTGTGATGGAATACATGGTTCTCTGTCATCTTTATACAACTCTTGTTATCACATAGAATCATGCTTGTTTTCATCTCCAGATCAAATCGACCTATCAACAAACTTCGAAGCCCTATGGCTTCACAACTGGCGGAACATACATCAATGTATTCCACTTATGTTGTCCTGAGAGAAATACTATATTGCTTCCTACTCTTCCATGAAGTCATGGATGACCCTAGACTGAAACAACATCATGAAGTGCTCTTTCTATCGGAAACACTTCCAGCCAAAACTGAATCGGTATAACCAATCAGTATGAACTCATGATCTCCATTATAACAGAGACCAAAGTTCAGCATACCCTTATGGTATCTCATCACATGTTTTGTAGCAACAAGGAGAACACATATGGGCTCTACTAGATACTGACTCAATATGTTCATAGAAAAACATAAATTTGGCATAGTGTTCATCAGATACATCAACAATCCAATGATATGTTTGTATAACATAGCATCAACCAATTATGATGAAGTATCAACCATGAGCTTAAACTTTTTTTCCATGGGTGTGTTCATGNTTTTGTAGCAACAAGGAGAACACATATGGGCTCTACTAGATACTGACTCAATATGTTCATAGCAAAACATAAATTTGGCATAGTGTTCATCAGATACATCAACAATCCAATGATATGTTTGTATAACATAGCATCAACCAATTATGATGAAGTATCAACCATGAGCTTCAACTTTTTTTCCATGGGTGTGTTCATGGACTTACACTCCAACATATCAAACCTTTTCAGCATTTCAACTTCATACTTCCTTTGGTTAAGGAATAACTTCTCTAGGATCTGATACACCTCAAGACCTAAGAAATAATTCATTAGGCCTAGGTCTTTCATCTCAAATTCTATAGCAAGCTTCTTCTTACAATCAATGATGAGAGTTTATTCTCCAATTAAGAATAAGTCATCCACATACAACATAAATATAACAGGCTCATAATTCATGACCTTGAAGTAAAGGTTAGAATCAACTTTACTCTTGGTAAAGCCCAAGATCGTCAGGAAACTGTCAATTATTCCATACCAAGCTCTAGGAGCTTTCTTCAATCCATATAGAGCCTTCTTCAACCTAAAGACATGTGTCTTACTGTCTTCAAATTCAAACCCTTAAGGTTGTTTTATATACACTTCTTCTTCGATGACATCATTAAAGAAGGTTCTTTTCACATTCATTTGTTGTAACTTCCACTTCATCTTAGTTGCAAGGGCTATGATGGTTATTGCTATCACTGAAAAATCATCTGTAGCATTAAAAAAAATGGTTGAAGAGATACATCAATGCCAGCAACAAATAGTACACCAACAACACCAAAATCCATCAAAAAGGCACAAAACTATATACTTGGTTCAAAAAATAAAGTGTGCAAATTCACCAAAGGAAGCACATGTAAAATGTGAAGGCTATCAAAGACCTAATCATGCATTGTGCGCAGACTTTGCAAGATACATGATTGTCTACAAGAAAATCCATGTACTTCTCATGAATGGTGCACTTATGAATCTTGGTTGCCTCTCAACCACTTCCAGTCCAACCCCCAACACGATTTGACACTCAGATCTGAGTGAAATCTAGCTTGGAGGCTAGTCGAGGGCTAGGAAGTGCCCTAAAAGGCCCCTTATTCCAACTATGAAGCAATTGTATCTTTCCATGAATGGACACTATAAATATGTGCCATGGGTGTGCTAGAAAAATAAGAACTTCAAGGTATTTTTATGATGCAAGAATTATTCTTAGAGAATCCTCTTTTATCTTTGAATCATTCAAGCACTATTGCAAGGGTCATTCCACTCACCTCTTGAGAGGATTGGAATTGTATTTCTTCACCATTTCTACTTTCCATTGAATGAAGAGAATATCTCCCTCTTAGGGAACTCAAGAGCCCTCCCAAGGACAAATATGGGATTCATAATTCCCTTCCTTTCTCTACCGTGCTAGCCTATCCATACATTGATCCACTGGTAGTTATATGATTGTCATTTTTTGTTTTTCATGGTTCTAGTTCTTGCAAGATTCTCTAACATCTATTTTTTTTTTGTTTTTATTTCTATTTCCTTGTTTCATGTGTATTTGGTTATCTAAGCAACTCAGAAACCTCTTTCTTGTTTAGTTGACTTAACTAGGAAAGTAAGTTTTGTGTTTTTTCTCACTCCTGTGACAAAACCAACAGAACAAATTGACGACCATACTGCAGATTGCGAATCAAATTACTCCCTACTTAAGTCTTGAGAGAACTTATTTCTAATTTTTTGGATATGTAGGTACCAAAACCGACCTAATCCATTCTTCCAAATTCAAAATTCAGAGCCAAGGCAAGAGAATTTCATTTTGAAATTTCTTTCTGGATGCATCACAGATAGTGTGCGGATTTTGAGGCACAAAGATACACATTTACGCACTTTGTGATCTGTGCACATGACAACCTTCATAGATATGTACATTGTGTGGATTCTACATGCTTATCATGAATTTTAGAACTACAACCTACACACAAGTTCATTTTTTTCCAAATTGTAAGGATTTTTATGAGTGGTTTGAGGGCCCCTTGCCTTCATATTTTAATTTCCTGCACTTTGTAAAGAAATCACACTTCACTTAGAGTCCTTTCTCACAAGGAAGCTTAGATAACATAATCACATAGGGGTAAAAAGAATCACAATTCTTCTCTTTGATTTTGTTTCCACGTGGATGGCTCATTTGGCATTTTAAACTTTTGATTAAAGTTTTTTCTTTTTCAAACACAATCAATTAATTTTGGACTAGAAATCAATTTTAACTCCCAAGTAAGCTCTTCCCCCGCACCCAAGTCTAATATCAGGAATCAGAAAAAGGTGGTTGGAAGGAACTTTCATCTCTCTTAAAAATTATTAGGAGAGGACAAAACCCCCCTAGGGTACCTCTTAGTTTTGGAAATCATCTTAAATCTTTGTAAGGGTGCATACATTCCCACATGTTTGAAATCTTAGGATAGTTTCTAAAAACTTTCTTAGTCTAGGCAACACTCTAGGAAAGTTTAAAAGATCAAGTAACGGGCCCATACATGCCCACATGTCTACAATCCTAGGATAGTTTCAATACTTTTTCTGGTTTAGACAACATTCTAGGGAGTTTAAAGGATCAAGAAAGGACCCATATGTCCACATTTATTTCAATATTTCACAAGGTTGTACCAAAGAAACATAGTAAGTTAGGTAAGAATATTTTTAAGGACCATAGGAAGTACACATGCTACAATATTACACTTAACTTATCAAAAGATATTTTGCGCACTTTTCACTTTCTTGCACACAAAGCCACTCATCACACACATAAATTCCATTAGAATAGTGGAAGTCGAAGTAGGATTTATTTTTAGTACTCACAAAGTACTTCAAAGGAACTCTGAAATATATAACTACTTCTTTAGAAATTATCCACACCAATTTAATTCAAACTACGTTGGTCCATGACCCCAATATCTCAACCCATTCCATCTAAAACATTTCTAAAGACGCATAAAAATTTCCTCCACAGGAGGTGCCTACAGAAATTTTTAGTCTAGGTAGGATCTCGGGGGTAGGAATCCAAATAACCCCCCGTTATTAGGTTCTCACACATTGAAACAATAGAAGTTGAGAATAGGGATCCTTCAGATCCTCCAAGTCAAGTGTTCCTATACCATAATGCAGGGTGATACCTATGAAGGGTCAAAGGTCGAGGTCGAGTTGTTCTGTGCATCCATCCTTGAGTCACCCAACTATTGTGAGGATATCCAACCCATGACCCATTTTTTAGGCCAAAAATATAAATGTTGCACTTTGATTGAGGTACTTAGTGGTCAAACATAAGATATATACCCAGGTGGAGGTTGTGGGCTGTAATCGCACCTTGATCATATTTTGTGTGGCTATTGGGAAATATCGTCAGTTCTTTCGGGATATGCACTCTCGGGCCTCTACCCCTAATTATAACTGATTACATCAACCTTCACTAGTTCCTCCTCCGGTGGAATCATACCCCACTATTGAGTTCTATTGGAAGGCCCAATGCTAAATTGAGAGGAAGGATGATAGGTCCTTTTAGGACAAAATCCAACTATCCACATGCTTGTTTATTTTACAGTTGATTTATGTATGATGTTCATTTGATTACATGCAATTGTGAGTTATACTATTTTGTGAAGGTCAAAAATATAAAAAGCTCTTTTATTTCTCTCTTTTCACCATTTGCACACAGTCACTTTGCTAGTCGAAACCATAGGGGAACCATAGAATCCATGTCATTCTAGACGCTTGCAGGATATCCCTCCTATTCTAGGAGCAGTCCCTAGTATCACCAACTCACCATCTCCACCATCTCACACCCCCATGAGTTTGATTCTCTTGGGATTGACCTTAATTGGTTCTACTTTTCTTGGTTCAAATACCCAAGTCAATCCATATATTGGTTCTCCTTCACAAGGAGGTAGGAGACAAACTTCTTCTCAAGGGAGAAGTAAAAACCCACCAAATCTCTCTCAAGGGACAGGTCCATTACTTACACACATAATGGCTAGAACTAATGCTCCACCAAATCCCCCTATTCCATACTTGGCATCCCTCAACATTCTTGATTTAACCAAACTCACGAATGATCTGATTTTTCATGATTCCACTTGGCCCAATATGCCTACCAAATTGCCTTCAGATATTTTGAAGTTTGAAGGAAAAGAAGGGGAAGATCTTTCGAATCATGTTATGACCTTCCACTTATGGTGCTCTTCAAACAACATCATGGATGATTCCAACCGCTTGAGGTAAATAAATTTCACTGGTTCATTAGCCAAATGGTATGTGGATGAAAAATTAGGGTCCCATGTGACCTTTGAATCATTGGCCAAAGACTTTTTGTCGTTTTTCCAATTACCAGTTCATTATGACACTTGTTTAGAACTTCTCACTGAGTTCAAACTAACCACTACTATCCATATCAACAACCACATTCATGAATGGCATTGACGGCATAGTTTGTGCAAAGCCAAGACCACCAAAGAACAATGTCTTGATTGGTTTCTTAAATCACCCGTCCCTGTGATTGAAAAGGATGTAGCATCCACATTTCCTCAATAAGAAGAGGAAGCCATCAACAAAGCCCAACAATTTGACCTCATATATGCTCAATCTGGTTACTTGTACATAGTATTTTCTGATGCACTCAGACCCATACCATTTGGCTAGGAAAAATCTAGGATGTCCCATGTTGTGGATGGGTTGATTGGTTCTATGAAAATTCTCAATCCTTAAGACCACGCATCACCTACTTATGGTGAAAATAAGTATCCTAAACCATATGGATAGACATCTTATTACCCTCCTCCCACTCACCAGCAGTCATATATTGTTGTTCCCCCTCAACCATTGGGGGGACCTCCACTAGTACTCCAGATGCATACGGTCTCTCAATCTAGTATGGGTCCACCCCCAACCCACATATATAACCCAAAAAATAGTGGAATTGCTTCCATTTCCTGGTCCTCCCTAACAGGTTTTGCCTCCACCAGGACAACCACATGTTGGCGTTAACTTTTCTTAACCCTCTCCCATTCAACAGGTTCATGATTTTTAACAGTTGAATACAACAAATCCTTCTCACCAGCCGGATAATGCCAAGAACAAAGGAAAAAATCAAAACAATAAAAAACCAGGACCAGGAGGAAATAACCCCCAACAAAATCATCCCGCTGGGGGAAACTAGAGTCAAGGAAACCAAAACCCCCAAGGGGGAAATAATAACAATCAACCATGCCTAGGGAAGAACAAAAATCTCAAACCTAACTTCCCTTGTTCTCTATGTGGTGATTATGGACATTATATTCACCACTTCCCCCAAATTTTCGATTACAAATGGATAAAAGATTCTATGAAAAATGATCCAGCCCCCCCTTCTCTCCTCGGGGTTGTGTGACCTACCAGTCAAGGATATTTGATTCTTGGAGTCGAATCGACTCTCTGAAATATTAATGGTCTTTTTTGTGATTTAACAAAGGCCCTTTTAGTCTTTTGGTGTAGGTTCTATGGCACACGCAACCTCTCCCTTCACGTTGTTGAACAACTAGGGTTCAGGTGTTAGCTCCTTTCCTATTAGCCCCTTCCTAGATATGACCTTGGTCTATGAACTCATGCAAACACATGATTGCAGGCACGGTCAATGATGGTTTTGTATCAACCCTCTTTTCTCCCTACAATTCACTACCAATCACCACACGTCTTTTTGGTGATACCATGGTTTCAATTGTGACCGCTCTCAAATTTTTAAAACTCAAGCACTTTCTAGCCTTGCAATTCAACATGACCATTGATATTGCAATCTTGGGTGAGGTCTCTTTATCGATGACCCATAACTTCTTCCTTTCCAATCGACGACTCAGATCTACCCCTTTCAAATAAACGATCATGATTTTCTTCATGATTTAGGTTTCAAAGTTTTCAACTCTTAAACATTACCTTTTCTACAGTGACAAATCTCTTTCCACATGTCCTCCTCAAATCAATGGTTCTAACCGTTTTGGGATTTTGGACTTCGGAAATCTTAACTCTCAAACTTCACCTTCCCCCAAATTCTATTATCCAAATCTTGTGATCTATTGATGTGTGTCCCCCGCAAATCAACGATTGTGATCCCTTTGGGTCTTCAGACTTTGAAAAACTCAACTTCCAACCTTCACTTTCCCTCAGATTGTAAGGATTTATGTCACGTGTCCTCTTGGATAGGACACTTGAGATTCACTTCGGGTCTTCACCCAGATTCCATGGATTTTCTCCATGTATCCCCCTCAATCTGATGGCTATGATTTACATCGGGTTTTTACCCAGAGTCCACAAATTCTCTCCATGTCCCTCTGTATCTGACGGTCCATATTAACTTCAATTCTTTACCCAGAATCCACAGATTTCTTATATGTTCCCTCTAGATCTGATTATCTAGATTCACTTCGGGTCTTTACCCAAAGTGTATAGATTTCTTCCACGTTCACTCTAGATCTGATGGTCGAGATTCACTTCGGACTTCAGGTTTCTGGAATCTCAATTCTCAAATGAATCCCAAATGATTTTATCCAAAGTTTGTGATATGTCTCCATGCGTCCCTCTGGATCTGATGGTCTAGATTCACTCTGGACTTTGGGTTTCAGAAGTTTCAATTCTCAACTCGAATCCTCGAAATGAATTTTCTTGAAGCCTCAAATTTGTTGACACGTAACCCCCTGGTGACCAACGGCCAAGATCTGCTTCAACTCTTCAAAAATCTCTCCTCCTATGTGCACACAGAGGCTAAATCTTGTGCACTTTTCCCAGATCTAATGACCTGGAAATATCTTGCTCCCTCCTAGATGGATCTTAACCGATGACTTGCGAAACTTTTAGAACTTTTCTTCATTCGAATATTTCTCCCACTATCTCTCCTTCTACTCTTTTGAATCCTTAAAGAGTTATTTGACACTTACTCAAATTATGGGTCTGTGCACTCCTTGCAATAGACTCTTGCACAATATTTAGCTTCTTGCATGCAACTTTGCACACCTTGCAGTAGTCCCTTTGTAGTCCTTGCAAATGGAAACTCTATGCTATCTCTTCTGAGCTTATGAGTCGAAACAGACTCAATCAGTCCTTTCGTTATATTCTCATGCAAGACTTAAGTTCTTGCAGATGACTGTGCACACCTTGCAACAGTCACTTTTCACTCTTTACAAAGAGAAAGTTGCATGCTATATCTCCTGAGCTTTCTGAGTCGAAACAAACTTTGTTACCACACTCCTTGTGGAGTATATGCACACCTTGCATGAACTCAATGAAGATAACAATTGAAACTTATCTAAACACTTCATAGTTTCATATTCTCAATAATATAATTCATTCATTCATGAAAACAACAATAACATGGAATTGTAAATTGTAGCAATGCCATGCATTGGATCAACTTTCTTTTGTTATATTCATTCAAAAGTAAATTGCTACAGCTATGATAAAACAACAAAAAAATCAGTAACAACTAAATCACACCAAACTCCTACTAACTTGCAGTAGCCTCATTCGGGCATACAAAACCTATATTTATCTCAGAGGGTTCCTAGGGTTCCCCTCGACTAATCATCTACTCAAGAAAAAAACTAACTGTTACTTAATTTCTGTTATATTCAATACTAGGAGTGAAAATCCTAGATCACTCGTGATCACTCTCTCCCAAGCATTTTATCTTCTTTAGTTTTTGATCATTTCAAAAATATTTTCAGGAAACATATTGGTTAATATTATGAAATGGTTCAAAGGCATGTTAAGGCACCAATTTGTCTCTCCATGTGTTCTTTCTGATGATTCTCTCGCATAAAAAATGCAATGCCCTATGGCACCACCAACCCCTCAACAATCCCCATAGCATTATTTGTAACCACTACCTCTTGTTGTTTTTAAAAACCTTATTCCACACCAAGGTGTGATGACTACCCAATAAGAGATGAACTCTACACCACCACCAATGGGGAAATATCAAAACCTAGGTCCCAATCAACCCGTAAATCTAGTCGATCGCAATATCTGACACCAGTGAGGAAGATACTCTTCTGCAAACACACAGTTGTCCATACATCCTGCCTGTTGACTCTACCCAAACCACCTCAGAAGAAGCTCCCTCTATAGCTATACAACCATTGATGATTCCTTNCAGGAAACATATTGGTTAATATTATGAAATGGTTCAAAGGCATGTTAAGGCACCAATTTGTCTCTCCATGTGTTCTTTCTGATGATTCTCTCGCATAAAAAATGCAATGCCCTCTGGCACCACCAACCCCTCAACAATCCCCATAGCATTATTTGCAACCACTACCTCTTGTTGTTTTTAAAAACCTTATTCCACACCAAGGTGTGATGACTACCCAATAAGATATGAACTCTACACCACCACCAATGGGGAAATATCAAAACCCAGGTCCCAATCAACCCGTAAATCTAGTCGATCGCAATATCTGACACCAGTGAGGAAGATACTCTTCTGCAAACACACAGTTGTCCATACATCCTGCCTGTTGACTCTACCCAAACCACCTCAGAAGAAGCTCCCTCTATAGCTATACAACCATTGATGATTCCTTTCCCTGACATTGAACCAAACCCCCATATACCTCGCATGCCTTTACGATGGAATGTACATAACCCTCATACTAGGGTAGCCCATAACTACAGTCTATCTGATGACTTAAGATAGTCTCCTACAACCATGTCTGTGTTGGAGGTCCTCCAAACTTATCCATCATAGCACAAATCTTTTCTTTCCACCTTGGGGGTAGTCAACCCAGAAGATACTTGGCTAATCGCCTTTGATTTAGATAGCAGAGAACCATGCCTCCCCACTCTGGTATCTTTTCAGATACCATTTAAGATCCGGAACATCACAGTTCATTGGTGCATCATCGATGAAGGTGCATCCACATGCATCGTGTCCAAATTAGTACGGAAAAACCTTAACTCCCTTGAGCTAGTACCGTCTGCCATCACCTTGAGAGATTATGACATTCAACCATCATCCCCTGAAGGGATCTTCCAAAATGTCCCTGTAGAATTTTGGGGCAAACCCATCCTGATTGACATTGAAGTTATCGACGCCCCACTTGACTACAATATATTGTTTGGATGTAGCTACATCTATGCTATGAAGGTGGTAGCCTCTTCTGTATTTTGTACAATGATGTTCCCCCATAACGGGAAAATCATCACCATCGACCAACTTACACATTACGAGCCTAATCATTCTGCCAAAATTGATAACATCACCCCCTTGTCTGCACTAGCTTGGATGCTTTTTGAGTCATCAATATTGGTTCTAGAATATTCAAGGACCCATCTGGGGGTGATTTTAAGGATGGGAATTTATTTTAAAATGTAGAAAACTTGGCAAGTCTTACTAATCCTTCATATGACAACTATAAACATTTAGCGATATTTTCATAAAAATATTCAAATTTATGAGAATTTTATATAATTTGTATAAAATTTTGGTGAATTTTAAGGTAAAATGATTTTATCCTATAGAATTTGGGAGAATCATTTTTTAGAATAGAGAATCTTTTTTTGGGAAAACCATGGATGATCCAGATTATTTTCGGAACGAAATGAGATCGGAGATATAAAAAAGAAATGCACAGAGATATCATAGATATTAAATAATATAACAAAAATCTATCATAGATTCAACCATAAACATAGATATATAGTAATACATGATTTTTATTAATGAAATAAATGTACAGAGACTGTAAAAATACAGAGTGAAAGACTCGCTAGAATGGTGGCAGCTTATCTCTAAGAAGAGATGTGACGGCTACTCGCATTCGCAAGAAGATGGTTACAATGAGGCTCTGAAGGCCCTTTTACAATAAACAGGAATGCCAAAAACCCTATATATCTAAAAACCTAACCCTACGAGATGAAGCACCAAAAGTCATGTGGGCCCCGTTTGGGTAAGTGAGTACAACAACTTCCCAGGGTCGTATTTTTTGCATATGGTCTTTGTTTTAGGCATGTGATAGCTCATTGGAAAGGTATAGTCGAGGAGATTCATTCTGGAGGCTCAATATTTCCTTTGGATATTATTGAAAAAATCAATCTTGAAAAACCTTCATTTGGGCCCTCAAAATGGCCCCGGAAGTTAAAACCTGCTAAAAATAGTAAATTGCCAAAATTGCCAGAAAATTGTTTTGAGCCATTTGGAAAAGGTGA
>JASDQU010108653.1:47329-58830 GCA_032191745.1 Picea mariana
TAAAAAGTAACTTGTACCTTGAAAGGTGAGGTGCCTCCAAAGTGGCCACTTGATGAAGATTCTCCTTCTTCTATCGGCAGACGGTGAAGGATGTGGGAAAAATTATCCATCATTTCATCCCTCTATCACGTGAGAGATTGCTCAAGCAATAGATTGATAGAATCGCCTGCTCCGTCGTTTTTATTTTATTCCTCCATTGAGGGTTTATTGGGTCTGAGAGAAAATTTTTAATCAAGAGAGACATGCTTGAGACCCAACTTTCTATACTTATACCTCATTGGGGACATGCACTGAACAAATATCAAGAGCAACATGCTCTGATACCATTGATCCGGTTTGTTTTCAGCATGAAATGAGAGTAGAGATATAGTAAAAAAATGCACAAGGATATCATGAATATCCAATAATATAACAAAAATGTATCAAAGATGAAACCATAAGCACATAGATACAGTAATACACAATTTTCTATTAATGAGTGAAAATGTACAGAGACTATAAAAATACAAAGTGAAAGACTCGCTATAATGGTGGTAGCTTATCTCTAAGAAGAGATGTGATGGCTACTCTCATTCGGAAGAAGATGATTACAATGAGGATCTGAAAGCCTTTTTACAATAAACAGGAATGTCAAAATCCATATACATCCAAAAACCTAACCCTAGGAGATGAAGCACCAAAATTCATGTGGGCCCCATTTGCGTAAGTTAGTACATCAACTTCCCAGTGTCGTAACTTTTGCTTACGATCTTAGTTTTAGGCGCACAATAGCCCATTGGAAAGATACCGTCGAGGCGATTCATTTTGGGGGATCAATTAGAGCCTTCAACTATCATTGAGAATCTCAATCCCGAAAAACCTTCATTTAGGCCCTCAAAATGGCCCCAGAAGTTAAAAACTGCTAAAAATAATAAATTACCAAAATTGCCAGAAAATGTTTTTGGGCCAGTCGGTAAAGGTGGGTGGCCACCAATATCCACCTAGATCAACCAAATTTAGCTGAATCAATTCAGATAATGTGATCCTCAAGGAATAATGTTCATACATCAAAGAGCTCAAAGAAAAATTCATGGGTCGTTCCCATAACCCTTCTTTTTCTGAACAACCATATTATAAGGATGATCGTGACTCTTCCCATTGCTAAGGTCCTCATACTAACCACTTTCCTCTATATCTCCTCCCTCCTAGGATTGGGGTGAACAAATTTGATGGATCCTATCCCATAGGTTGGGTCATTGAAATGGAACATTATTTCTCTTTGCATGGAATTACTGATGATTTAGCCAAGCTTCACTATGTTGTCCTACATTTAACAATGGAAATGGTGGAAATGGTGAAAAAAGGCATGCGAAGGGTATGTTTCTTGGACATAGTTTGTGGTCGAACTTTATGACCACTTTGACTCTGACAAAAACCATTTAGGTCGTTTGACAAAGTTAAAGTAGTCTGGGACAGTGGAATACTTCATTTCCATATTTGATCACTTGGATTTCAGAATGGAGGGCATGTTAGATGATTTATTTAGGGAATTCTTTTTCAGTGGCCTCAAAGATGAAAATTTTTTCCATGTTCTCATGGCACACACCCATACTTGGTTGGAAGCTACTCAAAAATCCAAGGAAGAACAATAGATTGTATCCTCCCACACTTGCAAACCCTCCTTTCCTCCTCACCCTAAACCAACCAATTATTCCCCTCCTTCAACTCCCCTAAAGATCCAGAAATTAACCAGGGCTAAAATGGATGAACATTAAATCAAGGTCCTTTGTTATAATTGTGATAACAAATATTTTATCGAGCACAAGTGTAAGGAAAAAAATATTTGTATGGTTGTGAATGAGGATATTTCTGAAAAAGGAAGTTGTTTTTCCACTTGTGGAGGAACTACTACCACCATCTGACCTCACCTCACCCTCCGATCCACCATAATTTGACCTGGTGATTTCACTTAATTCCCTCACTGGCTTCTCTACTCACTCTCAAATTAATTGGTTACATCAAAAATAGGAAATTCATCATCCTAGTGGATAGTGGTAGAAACCATAATTTTATTCATCGCCACATTTACCAAGAATTCAATTGTTACATATGTGCTGTCAATAATTTTCAAATCATGATTTCCAATGGTGGTTCCATTAAATGTGGGGAATGATGTGAAAATGTACGACTCAAAATTGGTCAGTATCACCTGAAATCGCATATGTTTTCTATAGACATGGGTAGTTATGACATTGTTCTTGGTGATGAATGGTTACGCTCTCTATGAACCATTCTCGTGTATTTTAATAACTTAAACATGCAATTCCAATAGGAGGGACAAAAGGATAAGTTTGAAGGCATCACAACAGGCTCCCCTGAGATCATCAATTCCTATCGCATGGACAAGCTCCTAGAAAAAGGTCATTCGGGAATTATAGCCCAACTCAACTCCATTCATGATGTTGAGACACCTTTTATGCATCCTGGCCTATAATCTATCCTCTCCCTCCACCAAGTTCTTTTTACCACTCCCAAAGATCTTCCCCCTTGTTGTGGATTCCATGGTCATTTCATCCCTCTCATCTCGGGAAATCTTACTCCTAATGTTTGACCTTGTCATCATCTTTTTTCCTAGAAGAATAAAATTGAGAAAATTGTTCATGAATTTTTATAAGCAGGTGTTATCCATACCAATACTAACCCCTATTCTTCTCCTCTGGTCATGGTACTCAAGAAAGAAGGTACTTGGTGCATGTCTCATGATTTTCTTGCCCTCAACAAACTCATAATCAAAAACAAATTCCCCACTTTTGTCATCGATGACCTCTTTGATTAATTGAGTGGTGATCAGTATTTCACCAAAATGGATCTACGTTCTGGCTACCACCAGATCCATATGAAAGAATAAGACATTCCCAAGACTGCATTTCGCACTCATGAGGGTCATTATGAATTCTTGGTAATACCCTCTGTCTTATGTAATGCTCCTTCCACTTTCCAAAGTCTTATGAATCATGTCTTACATCCTTTTCTCCACCACTTTGTCTTAGTTTTCTTTGATGATATTCTCATCCATAGTTAAAATTGGCCATCCCATCTCTTCCATATGAATCAAGTTCTCCATCTACTCTCTAAGCACCATATTTTCCTCAAAAAATATAAATGTTCCTTTGGTTCCTCAGAAGTGGAATACCTAGGTCATATTGTCAGCAAGGATGGTGTCTGAGTGGATCCTAAAAAAAATAAATCTATGCAAGATTTGCCTCGCCCTAAAATTATTAAGATCTCGTGTGGTTTTCTGGGTTTAACATGCAATTATAAGAAGGTTTTTCAGAATTATGGAAACATTTCCACTCCTCTCACTTCTCTCCTTAAAAATAATGCATTCACTTGGACTTAAGCTACAGATCATGCCTTCCAAGCCTTGAAATATGTTATGTTCTTGATCCCTATCCTAGCCCTTCCAGACTTCACAAAGACATTCATATTGGAATGTGATGCTTAAGGGAAATGAATTCGAACTTTCCTCATGTAAGACGGACAACCTTTGGCCTTCACTAGAAAACAACTTTTAGAGTGACATTTGAACGAATCCATTTATAAAAAGGAAAGGTTAGCTATTCTTCATGTTGTGGATATCTGACATCCTTGTTTATTGGATCAGGGATTCCAAATAAAAAATGATCATTAGAGTCTCAATTATTTCATAGAACAATGCATTTCATCCCTGGCACAAAAAAAATGGGTGACCAAGATATTTGGCTATGACTATGAAATCATTTATAAGAAGGGAAAGGAAAATGTAGTGGTCGATGCTATTTCCCATAAATACGAGGAAGACAGGTCCCTTTTCTCCCTCTCATTCATTATACCATATTGGCTCCAATTTTTTCATCATGAATGGTTGCAAAAACCCAAAATTTCTAGCCTACTCCAACAATTGCAACACAATTCTTTAGTTTCTCCAAGGTACTCTTGGAACAATTAAGAGATTCTCTACAAATTTCATTTGTATTTATGCAAGAAATCACAACTTAAATCCACAGTGCTTTCTAAACTTCATTCCTTGCCCATATCCAAGCACTCAGGGTTTATCAAAACCTATGAAAGGGTCAAACGTTCTTTTTTCTGGGATGGTATGAAACATGATATCTGCACCTTTGTGGTTGAATGTAAGGTCTGTCAACACAACATGGGAGAAACTATCAAAGCTCCAGGAAAACTCCAACCGCTTGTGATTCCCCCTTCTATTTGGCCATATATTTCTATGGATTTCATTGTAGGCTTATGTAAATCAGGAAATAAGTCACTCATCATGGTGGTCATTTATCATCTCTCCAAATATGCCCATTTTTTTGTTCTTCAACACCCGTTCACAGCCACCAGTGTGGCTCAAATATTCATGGATAATATCTTCAACCTTCATGGCATGCCTAATTCTATTGTCTCTAATAGAGATCCCACTTTCACCATAATTTTTTGGCAATAATTTTTCAAGCAACAAAGCACCCAATTGCATCTCAGCATTGCCTATCACCCCTAGATGGATGGTCTGGCTAAATTTGTCAACAAGTGTTTGGAAAAATATTTGTGGTGTTTTTCATATGAGAGGAAAAATCGATGGGCTCAATTGCTACCCCTGGATAAATGGTGGTACAGAACATATTACCATATAGCTACTCACATGACTCCTTTTAAAGAATTCTATGGCCAAAATCCCTCCTCATTTCTCTCATATATGCCATCGGTCTCGAAGGTTCAGGAGGTTGAAAAAAATATTATTGTCTAAGAGGATATTCTTCATTCCCTCAAATACAATTTTTTCATGGCTCAAAATTGAATGAAGCAAGAATAAGATCAAGGTCGTTCTGAACGCAATTTCCTTGAAGGGGACCAAGTGTTTCTTTCACTACAACCTTATAAGTAGACTTCACTCAAAGCTAAACATTGTCAGAAAATTGCACCAAAATTTTATGGTCGTTATATAGTTCTCAAGTGTGTGGGATCGATGGCCTATCAGTTAGCTCTACACAGTCTTTTGTAATATCTATCATGTTTTTCATGTTTCCTTCTTAAATAAAGTGATTGCAGCTAAGTTCCAAACTCAAACTAGTCTCCTTGAGCTGGATGAAGAAGGTTCCATATGGTTGTATCCACAAGCAATCTTGTCCCAACAAGAGCATCGTCTCCATCAATGCACCATTGAGGAAGTGTTGTTTCAATAGATAGATACAACTCCAAAAGATACCACCTGGGATCCAACCACCATTCTACAACAATTTCCTCATCTAAAGCCTTGAGGAAAATGTTGTTCTTCAAGGGGGAGGGAATGTTTAGGACCTAACCTCCCTAACCCCTCAAGTAGGTAGAATAATATAACTCCATGTAATAAACTCCAATATTAATAAGGCCTAGAAATAAGGAAGAATAAGTCAAATGTAAGAATACCTAATAGAATATTATGCTTCTAGAAGTACCTTCCTCTAGATTGTTCTTTTGTATAGATAAATTTAGTATAAATAGGAGTGGAGGGTATGAGAAATATTTTCTTAGAGATTATTGTAATAGATATTTTATCTACTGGAGGTTTCCCCCTAGAAGAGGCAAGTGAACACTTCTATCATTCATAAAGGTTCTCTTTCTGGTGTTACTCTGGTACTATTGTGGTATTGTCTTGGTTATATTATTTTTTCAATGCCATTTCTATGCTAAAATATTGTTTTTTTGTATACTATTTTATATCTGGAATACTACAGTGAAAGCATGAGGTTGGATGGACTTATCATATTGATTTTAGATTTGTCTCTGATATGTCTCGTTGATGAGAGAAGCATTGCAAAAGGTTTCATCCATCTTGGTTAGATATAAAAATAGTTCATCTTCAACAAAAGTATGGGGTAGGAGTTCTACAGTGAGTTTCAAAGAGGGAATCTCACATTCGATTGGTAATAATTCTTCTATCATGTATACCATATTGAAGGGTGTAAATCCAATGGCGGTTTTAACTGAATTTTGATAATTCGAGAGTGTGGAAAAGTGTTGCAAATGCTAAAAGGTTTTGTTCACTTTCACCATGCGTTGAAGCACGGTTTTCAAGACTTTTTTTATGGCTTCAACTTGTCCATTCTCCTTAGGATAGTAAGGGGATGTTTCATGGAGAAAACCTAACTTGGTGCACAATTCACCCATCATCTGGTTCTAAAAACGGGATCCATGATCAATTACAATAGATTGTGGGACACACAATCGAGCAATGATGTAGTTGAAAAAAAAAAGTGATGTCGTTAGGCCATCATTAAGGAATGTAGGCATAGCCTCATCACTTTTAGTAAAATAATCAACAACAATGATAATATAATTGTGCCCCTCGATTGAGGTAGGCATACATTTCATGAAATCGACACCCCATTTGAAAAAGGGGTTGACGATGATGATGGGATGAAGTGGAGATGCATGGGTATGTGATTTATTATGAAAGATATGACAGGTTGGGAATTTGTAACAGCCTCAATGCAATATTTGAATTTGGAAGGCCAAAAATAATCGACACATAATTTTTTTTGAGTTGTATCCATCCCATAAAGATGACCACCACAAGCTCCAAGGTGACAGTCATTTAAAAATTGATCAACCTCTTAATGGGTTAATAAAAGTCGTAATATAGTTTCAATTCCATGACAATACAAGGTTTCACTAATGATAAGGTATTTCTTTGAATGGTGTTTAATGCGACATTGTTCATCAAGTGAAATGCAAGGCTAAAAGTGTTAGGTCTGGAGATAGTGTTAGACATCAAAATTACCCATTTCAATGATGACATATTTTCATCATTACAATTTTTGCAAGTGTCACATTTTATCCATAAGTGTCGCAAGTGTCGTAGACATCATACATCCAATTTTCTTATATCATATCCCAAACAACATCACAGGGACACTTGAGACACCCTCAAAGACTGGTTAAAGAAGGAGAAATCATTTGACAAAGAGTACATAGATTTTACCATGAAAAAGACCACTTAAATGTCATTTTTGAAGGGAAACGCCCCTATACTGTTATAGAAAGATTTGCCTCACCATTGCTATATTGCACAGAGGGCCTTTTATCATTTCCCTATGAAGGTTTATAACCCCTGTTTGATGAATCCAAAGCTAAAAATTAACATTTTTCCACATATACGTGCCCTATCAGCTATGAAACAATCGTATATGCAGGCTTCTCCAGTACAACCCATGTACATCAAGATTTGTGCCAAAAATAAAAAAATAGTTTTGGGTTGCCATGTCACGACAAGATATCTTCGATCCTTGGCCTTCCATATACTGGAAACATTTTGACTCATCCCTTGAGTTGCATTTTGAAGGCTATAAGAGAACAATTTAAAGCTATGGAAAAGGGGAGAAATCATTCAACTTTGAGAGAAAAGTTGCTCTGGAGAAATTACTTCATATTGAGTCTGCATCCCTTTGTCCATTAAGTCTGAACACAGTGTTCAACCCCCAAGCTCTTTCCTTATTGTTGAGAGAACCTCATTGTCTCTCTCATTCGAGATTTCCTTTGGTGGAGGAGTGAAGTGGTGGAGACCCAGTTGTAAGGAACTTGGTTTCTTGGTTTCGAACTGTGCCGACATGGAAGTCTATAATGTTGTCACTTCTGCTGATAAATTATTAATAGAAATACTCATTTCCCATCCTATTGGTATCATGCAAATATTTGAATACTATCCATGGGCATGTTTGTAATGTTTGTTAATGGATTATGTTATCTGATGTGCTAACCCCTATATATTATCACTATATACTTGCTCTACTTGTTTGTTAAGAACTTCTTGCAGGTATAAAGCTTTGGGTCAAAGTTCTCAACGGTGGAACATCATTGAACGTTGGATCGAGGTAGGTCTCTATCCTATATTTCACATTAGCTTATATAACATATGATGGAATTGAGTTTATTTCTATAGTCACACCTGTCTGTTGTGGTTTACCCTTGGCCATACAGAGTTCTTCCCTTGTAACACCTACCCACTATTAGGGAGTGCCAACACTCCCCTACCTATTGTCAAGGAGTGCCAGCACTCCCCTACCCACTGTCAAGGAGTGTCAGTTCTCCTTTCCCTCCTTTTGGAAAGGGTTGCAATGCTCTATACCCCATTCTAGGGGAGCGCTAGTCTGTTTGAGGAAATCTTGGGTTGTTGAGTAAAATCACAGAAAGATCCCCTTCATCTCTGGAGTTGGATGGATTTGCATCTGAGGTCAAGGATGGATCTTAGGGAAGATCCACAACTGATGGAGAAGGATCCTCAACCTATCCCAAGAATCTCTAAGGTGGTTGGGTCTCTCCAAGCTTATATAAGGAGGCCTTCTCATGGTGAAAGGATACATGGAGAGATTGAGAGATACCTAACTTATGATCTCATAAGGAAGAGAGGAGATTGAAGGCATCAAAATTATGATCTCATAAGGGAGATAATCAGTGAATCATAGTCATTTTTTTGTGGATCATTTGAGAAAGCGGTTGGACAAGGAGAGCTTGGTGAGGCTACTTCATCTACATCAAAGGTCTGTAAGTATCTCTATTGAAGTTATCATTAATACATGTGCTTGGAATGTTTCCTTCAAGATTTTATCTGCCTACATGAAATTATCTTTAATGGATATATCTAGTTTCAAACTAATCATAGTACAATAGGAAACATGTTTTGTCTTTGATTGGATTGTACGACCTATTGAAGAGCTTGTGGATTGGAGCTCAACTTGGAACTAGGTGAGGAAAAACATTGTAAAACGGTACATCTTCTTATTGTTCTCTATAGATTAGTTTAGCTAGGTTCAAAGGGATGTCAGTGACCAAATTTAGCACCTTTTTGTCTTGGTTATAGGGGTCTAGATCCAAGAGGAAGTTCACCTATCCGTAAGGGGATTTTCCTGTAACAGAAATTGGCGACTCCAATTGGGACGAAGCTTTTAGTTTTGGTTTCCTTCCTTGGTCTTGTTTTTGGTACTTTATCACCTTCAGATATTATTCATGCTATGTTTCTTATTCTCAGATCTATTTTTATCTCTTGGATTCATTCCATACACACTCAATTTCTAGATTTTCATGAGTTTTTTGAGTTCTAGACAATATTTGGTCTTCTGAGAGCCTAGCACCCCCTTGCCTCTACCACCGGAGCACTGGCACGCCCTTGTAGTATCCCACATAGGAATTCAATTCTTTGGTACCCTTGACACTAGAGTTCTAGTCGTTTTCTACTAAAAACCTTTTTGGGAGTTGATCTCTGAGTCTAGTTTTTGCTTTTTCATCTGCTCAGGGTTATTACGATCTCCGTGTGTCCTTGTTTTTGGCCTCCAAAATTTGTATCTCTAACAATTGATGAAGTTTTGTTTGTATTTTTGACATCTTCCTTCCTTACTTTGACTCATTCTTCTTCTTTCATATTTGGAGTTGATCTACTTCTTTTTTCATTTATCTGATTGAATGAAAGTTGTTGTAAGGAAATTCAAAGATGTATCCAATTTTACATTTGATCTTTGAGATCATTTTTACCAACAAATTCCTCTTGTATTTACATATATTTTACCACCTTTAAGATCACTTTTACTATTTGGTCATCATCCATTAGCCTTCTCCTATGTTCAGTAGCAATTTCACCAATTTTTATGCATTCTGGGTGAGTTTTTCTTCATTTTTTTTTACTTTTTTTGAATTTATGGGTGGATCAATGCCCCCTGTAGGCCATATAAAAGCACTATCACTCCCATATAGTGATTTAGGGAGTGTTTCAACATTCTATACCCTTGAAACATGGATCATTGGTCTCCTTTTTGGAGGAGTTTTTCCCTTTTCTGCTCAGATTTTCTCAGCTTGTTTTGTGGAACTATTTATCCAGAATTTGTGATTGGTTTGTGAAGTTATTTAGGTTGATATTTGGTTATTATCACCTCTTATTTTCTTTAATTGATCTTGAAAAAATTTCCCAAATGTGAAATTTCCCTTTCTAGCTGCTTGTTTTGTCGGGAAAATTTGAGTGATTTCTCTTTCTCTCTATCTTTTCTTGGATTCTTCTTTGCATCTTCTTGTACTCCTTGAATGTTTATCAGTTGTTGAATCCTTGATTGAGGTCATGTTAGAAAAAGTTTCTACTTGTTTTCTTTTAGTTGTTAAGAACCTGAAACTGAATACAAAAGCACCACAACAGATATACAAGAATAATATGCAAAATCTCCTTTATTACTATCAAACCGTTGAGGTAGGTCAACACCGTACAATGGATCATATTATGGAAGGGATCCTCTCCTCTTCACTTTCCTCTTTGAGGGGGCATCCTCCTATTGGGCTACTGCTCCAAATACAATATTTCTCTTCATGTCTCATTACATTGCTTGAACCCCTTTATATAGTGCTACCATCACCTAAGAACATTCTAGAGGAGGAATATTATACAAGTAGAACCTTCTAAGAAGTCCTCTTACATTTATTTTATATAATTAGCCATTTATTATATCTAACTACCATAGTGGGCCTTATTTAATAATATAGTGGACCTAGTCCACCTTACATTGAATGACCTCCACTATTATCACTATGGGCCCTCTGGGCCCCCACACTATGATGACACACTCTCCCTCCAGAACCCGCAAGTTGGAAGGTCCACGTCAACACAGGATCCTTCCCTTTACACTGGCCCAAAGAGCTTCGGAATGGCTCTTATATTTCCATTTCGGGAAACTTGCACCCACAATCAACTTCATAAATTCTCCCTTTTGCTTCAAGAAATCGGACTTCTCACTTTCGCGAATCTGTTGGTCACACGCTTGTCTCTCAAATCTCTGAAACCCGAAAACAATCAACGTTGACCCTTCCTCTTTCTCTTTCAGACTTTTCCCTATCGCAATTTCGACGGTGTGGTGTCCAACAACTTGTTCCCATAATTCCCAAAACCTGATGTTCCAAAATTCCAACATGCTCACAAGGTTGACCTTTCAACGCCCCTTTACTCCATCGGGACTTCGGACTTCGCGATATCGTGAATCCTAATGCAAAGAATTCGGAACTTCACTCCCCGAAACTCTGAAATGATCAACAGAGTTTGACTCTGTGTCAATAGTGTGCCACCTATCCACTCACTGACTCCTCTATGGCCCACACAAATCCTTCTACCTTTTCAGGACTTCGCATTTCATGATTTCGCGATTCCCGTTGCAAATTTTACGAGACTTCAATCTACGAAAACCCGATATAGAAACCCACGTGTAAATAAAATGGCCCTTATGGCTTGGATTTACAGTCCTACTCCTCCTAAGCTTAGAACCTTTTAGGAATACTCGTTGTATCTCCCCTACTCCTCTGTAAGATCTGACGGCTCATGGGACTTCACGAATTCTCTTCAGAGAATTCCGACTGTCCATCCTTCCTCTGAGAACTCGTCCTCCTGTGGTCTGACGTCGCTATGCCTTCCTTCAACTCCCTCGAATGTTCAAATCCCTCTAAACTTTCAGATGACTCTGCGTCTTCCAAAAAAA
>JASDQU010108653.1:66205-81164 GCA_032191745.1 Picea mariana
TGCACCAACCAAGGTTTTCCAAGCTTACTTCTCAAAAAATGGAATCTTTCCACCATCTTCAGATCTAGATAACTATGACTAGCTCCTGAGTCAATTAAAATAGCAACAGGTTGGTGATTAATATTACCTTCCACCTCGATCATGTGCGACTGAAACTCAACCTACTTGTTATCCAGAGTGGCGTAAATCCTTGGCACATTTCTACCCATGTCCTCCATTCTCACAACTTGTTGTACATTGTGTGCATTCCTCTCTTTATCACCTCTTTGAGGGAAATCCTCGTGCATATGATTTTTTCCACAACCCCAACACTGCATAAGTTGTTTCCATGACTTTTTTCCCATTTCCTCCTGTTATCACACAATTTTCACTTGCCCAAAATTCAAAGGCAAGTGAACAATAAATTGGCGTAAAAAGAGGTTGTCCTATCACTGTCACCTAAACAATACACCTCTTTCTCATTATGAGTATTACCCTAGGGGAGACGTCCCTGAAGACCTGTGGGTTTGAGAAGGCTAAGGTAAGAGTATAAATAAATTCCCACCCCTCTCACATGTCACTCTGATTAGAAAGTCCCAAAGGTTTTAACAATATGAAGCAAAGTATTATTTAAGTGTACCTGCCCAGAACAAGACAACAATAAAAATACTATTTGCAAGTATCAATTGATGTTAGTGCTTCATAAAACCATAGACTTTGATAAAAGCATAAGCTTGATCTTCTTGATGTCCACCATAGAAATCCACCAATTGATGTTAGTGCTTGATAAAACCATAGAAGTCCACCAACTCTTCTTCTTATTTATTAGATTCTTCCAATCTTCTTACATGCACCAAGCCACAGATCCAACTCCGCAAAGGATAGGAGATCTACACGCACCTCGCCAGATCCTCCTTCCCTGAATTAGGTCAAGGAACAAAGAAAACTATAACCACTTGCACTTAGCTCTCCAAATCTCCCATACAGTATGCACAAAGCATTCACAACTATTCACACATAGCAACCCTCACAGGTTCTTTCACAAATCCGATCAGAACTAGTAACTCTACTTGCACTAATCCATTCTACTTCTTACATCACTTGGCTACTTATTTATACATTACAAACGGGACCTAAACATGGGTAAGCCCATGGGCCGACATGCCATACCCATTACATAAACTCTAAATCCGAAAAATCCCGCAAAAAGGACGAGATCCCATGATCTTTGCTTCGCATGGGCGCTCCGTCTTCGACCATCCTGTTGAAGCCCCAAAAATGGTCAAACACAACCAAGGTTCTCTCAAAACTTGGTCGAGGGCCAACATGCCCCCAACACTCACCTGTGACTCGTCCTGAGTCACTATGATCTAGGAAACACTTCCTTGAAGGCCTCGATATTAGCTCGAGCTGACTCGACTTGCTGCTTTGCCTGAGCCTCCTACTCAGTGAAATCCTGAAGTACTTGCTCTGTGACAGGCCCTTATAGGCGTTATTCCACTATCGTGACCACCTATTCCAACTATGAACCTTGTCCCTCCAGTTCTTCAAAAAGTGTGCAGGCTTCGTCCGGTACTGGCTAGAGTCTCTGTGTCATCTCCATCACTCTACTCCAGATGGTAGTGACCTACTACTGAACTGTGCATTGCTCCTATGACCTTTTCATCTTTTCCACTGTCGTAAGTTGCTTCAGCTGTAATTTCACAGTCGACACCTGTTGCTTCGCCTCCTGGAGTTGTGCCTCCAATTTCCTTAGCTATGGGTCTTTTGCAAGGCACTCGTAGGTCTACACACTTCAGTCACTAAGTTGCTTGAATTCTACGGAAAACTCCCTTATTCTTTCTACTACACTCCTGGCAGTTTTTTCCCTTTGATCTCGTACTTCCTACGGAGTGCTAGGCACTGCTTGAAGTTCTAGCTCTGCTACTCTTTCTTGAAGCTATTGAATGGCTTCAACGAGCTTCTCCACTTGGTTCTTTGTCATCTCTTCTTCCATCTATGCCCATCCCATGACAAAGCGAAATACTCTATTCATTACCTCTCTAATCCCAATCTGCTCTGCAAGCAACTGGTCTTTCTCTTTCTGGATTTGCTCCTTGTCTTCTTCGAACTTCGCCCGAAGGTAATTTGTCTCTTGTTGTGCAACCCGAAGTTTCTCTAAGGCTTCCTCCTTTTCATGCCTCAAGGCCTCTGTGGCCTTCTCCTTTTCTTCTTGAACTCGACAAAGTCGAGTCTCTGTTGCATTTGCTACTCTGTGCAATTGGGTGGGCTCATCCCCCAATTCTACACCTTCTAATGACAATAGCAGAGTAGACACTACGCGTCTCGAGTAGATGGCTTGTTGTACCCCCTTCAACTCTGCCTCAATTATGTCATACATCATCTCCTGCTTTGCTTCATGTCACTACAAGATACCCTCGGAAGCATCTTCTATAGCTGCGATGATGAGGTCAACATCATCCACTGTGAGCACATTCTGTGACTTGGGCTTGTTGGCTTGAGATTTCTTCCATGTTGAGGGTTTCTTCGGAGAAACCTTCCTTTTCTTGGATGTCTTGGCCTTTGTAAGGGGATCCTTCGATGGTGTTACTTCACCCTTTTATTTATTTTCTTATTCCCCTTCCTCCTCTCAAGTTACTTCGTCTCCTCCTCCCCTTGCAGGTGAGTCATGCACAATTTCCTCCGATGTGTTGTCCTTCTCTTCACTATCTATGTCCTGCACTTCCTCCTTTTTCTTCTTCTTCTTGTCGCTTCCCTGTCCATCATACTCCATTCAGGTAACCATAGGACTTCCAATGAGGTCAGGGTCAGAGAGTTCTGCATCTCCAACAGGTACAAGGAATTCATCTGGCCATTCTTTAGTGATCTCTTCCAGGTCTTCTTCGGTTAACTTATAATATGATTGCAGCTCCTCTTTACTTTCATCCTTGCATGCAATGATGTAGATAAAGTGGCAGTCTGCGCGGAACTTCTCTAGTGGTTTGTAAGTATGCAAGGTGTTCTGAGTCATTTGGGGGAATGACTCAATGGCACTGATATGTAATTAGGTGTGGAACACCGCATTTGATTGCCATTGCTTCGCCATGTTGCTCGAATACCACAAGGTGGTGAACCTCGCAGCTAGGGGTTCTAATGGCTCAATTTCATGGAATGTAGCTCCCTCTGGAATCTCCCAAGTGACAAATGCTATAATAATCAACAACCAACTCAAATGGAATTCATAGCCTTGGTCCTACGCTTTGCGACAGTCCTTATCCAACTCATTGACAAGGTAGCTCACCTAGTTCATCTGCATCCCTTTGACACGTTTTCCTACAAGGTCGACTACGAAGCCTATGACTTGTGTCGACCTATTCTTTCTGACGAGATTTCCCACTATTAGTTGACAAGCTAGGCACACTATGCCATCTTGGATGGAGGCTACCTTGTAGCCTCACTTCCCCTTCTCCACATCTCCATACGCCTCCTTGATGCACTACGCCAAGGAGAGATCTGATGTTTTCCCAGGGTAGAATTTCTGAGGGTTTGGTCCTTGCATGCTTAGTCCAGTAATGAGGTGTATCATCACCGGATCCACAGTGATGCACCTATCCAACCACAGATACCCTCCATGGAAGCACGACAGGAGGAGTTTAACGCACGTGTTAACCTCATGATGTCTGTCGAAGTGTGGGATCTTCATCACATTTAAGATAGTTGATCTTGCAATCTCCTTGATCCATGGTTGGGGAACTATCTTAGGCTTCTTCCCAGTCGTCTTTTTCAAGTAGTGATGCGGTGCGAGCATCACATCATTCTTCCTATCACCGAGGTTAAAATCACTTATCTTAAGAGCTGTGATCAGTCCCAACTGTAGTCCTACTACGCGTATTTCTTTCTGGAGGTATGCAGTGATGAGTGTGTACTCAAAATCTCTCAGGACCCTATCATGACTAACCACGCCATCCAAGGGCGGGATGTAGTCGGGCAAGACCGATTAGATCTTCTTTGCATTCTCCAGATCGTCGCGGTGCTTTATTCTCTTCTCTGTCACAGTTTGGGATGGCCCAGATCGACGTCCAATCGAGAGGGATGCTTGAAATCCGCCCATCGACAAGGCCTGTATACCTGCGGACATAACCTTCTTAGCCATAAGTTTGATCAATATTTCTTCTACCGACTTCTCGAATGTGCTAAGGTCACCTGACAAACATGCATGTAATCAAATAAATCGGGTAGGGGAACATATACACAAGGTAATAGAATCAATGATGAGGTCTAGATGGCACAATGCAATAGGCAATCACGTCTCTACTAGCTTGAATATCTCAGTTTGCAAAAGTGGTTCTGTTACAACATGCGACAGATTAAATAAACAACATTGTAACGGATTCTTCCAACAGGTTGAAATGCCTCGATCCATCTGTTATGGCGTGGTCTCAATGGTCCAATGGCGATATTTTCTGCAATAATTGTGTTTCTACCTATTTTAGAGCATTGTTATAATGGTCGAGATGCCTCCAACGGTCATATAGCTTCATCGTGGAGAAGTTCCTTTTTGCGCGGTTCTGCTAATCCGACGAGGTTCAAATTCTGCAAGCCTTCCTTCTGTGAAGTCTTCTCTGGAACTTCCTATAGTCTTTCTATTTTTTCCTTCTTCTTGCTGAGCTTTCTGGTCTTCTTCCCTGTGTTCTGAGTCACGGGGTTCCTCTTTCCATTCTTATTCTT
Source organism: Picea mariana (assembly GCA_032191745.1). Taxonomy (NCBI): domain Eukaryota; kingdom Viridiplantae; phylum Streptophyta; class Pinopsida; order Pinales; family Pinaceae; genus Picea; species Picea mariana. The sequence goes on from JASDQU010108653.1 coordinate 70,892, forward strand.
ATCTTCTCTTAGCATAGTAACTTCGCACTACTGAGGGTCTTCCAAAGGGTTCGAATGTAATACCTCTTATTTTACTACTTCTGGGGTAGGTGTTATCCCCTCCTACATAGACAAGTTTTTCAAGCCTTCATGTGTTCTTTCAACTTCGACAACTAAATATCGGGCCCTCAGTCTCTTTGACTTGTCCTCTTGTTATTCTGTTAAGCGTGCTATTCTCCTAGCCATGAAGTCCCTTAATTCTTGTTTTTTCTGTTATGTGGCTTTTTCCTCTGCTTTCCTCTGGATCTGATCTTTCTCAATCCACTTCTTTCCTAACAAAAGTGCAAAAGGGGTGTTGTTCTCAACAAATTTAATGACTTTGAATTCTTCTTCGGTCGATGTTCCATGAGCAATCGTAGGCATGTTAGTAACTCTTCCACATAGGGTTATCATATTTCCTTTAAACAAACTTATCCTTCCCAATGAAGGAATCATAGTTGGCTTTTCCAAAATTTCCCAAGTGCTTTCTGGCATGATATTCACTTTTGTTTCCTCATCCATAACACAGTCTATATCGAAGTCTCATATTCTTGTTTCTATGCACTACTTCTCTTTTAAGATCTCTGGTAAACTGATGTCTATGTGATCATTCAATGTTTCTTTCATCTGTAATAATATATTCTCTGGTTCTTTCTGATTCTCTAACATATCCTTAGTTTCTTGATCTTCCTCATGGTTTTCTTGTCTCAAGTTCATCTTTTCAACTTTATCAATCATTCTAGGGAAATCCAAAACCTCATGACCAATAGACTTACAACAAAGACAAATAGGACCTATGCCAGGGCATTCTTTAGCAAGATGTCCTGGTCTTTTGCAGTTATAACATAGTGTCAATCCACTCTTTCTCTTAAATGATCCCCAACCTTTTTTGTATTGCGCACTGGGATCACAGTGATGGACCTGCAATCTGCAAAAATTCTTTCTAGGGTCTTGCATCCACTTGTTAGTCCAAAAATTCTTTATATGCATAGGAATAACATATCTTTCACTATTTCTATCAAATCTATTTAGATCAAATCTTATTTCTTCTATCTGTGCCCTAGTTTTCAGACTAGGACCAAATCTATCAAACATACCTAGATTCATACTTTCGAAGAAAATTTTTCCACTTATCTTACCTTTATCAGAGCACAAATCTTTAATATCTTACCTCTTTTCTTCATATCGGTCTTCTCTTTTAACACATAGCTTCACAAGTCAAGTAGAATAATGCGCACTACAACAATAGATCTACAAACAAAGCTTCCTTTTTTCTTCAGTTCCCGGCAATCACAGTTTTAGGTCTCGAAAATGGAACCATTTGTTGGCACAGGGGCAGACCCAGGGTTCAACGCTTCAACAATGCACCAAAAAAACCCTAACTACTATCCCTTTCGACAACACCTGCGAGGCAGATGAAGTCTCACCCAAGGTAGAGGCGGGGGGTTGCAGGACTCAAGTGTCTACAACCTATCTAGGACACAGATCTGTGATTACACACCTCAACGGAGCACTTAGCCAATAGTATGCATTCAGTTATGATTCTTATTCACATCGCAGATTAACCCTAAATACAGAACAACGTTGTGATAAATGGATCAAAAAATTCTAAGCACTTAGCATAAGTTCAGATCTAACATGCATTCACATCATAAAGCACTAAGCATTCATAGATCTATCTATCATACATCAAGAACAATGCACTAAGCAAATATAAACATAACCATCATGGACACATAGCACAAAGCACAATAACACAGGATATACGTGGTTCACCCCAATGTGGGGCTACATCCACCAACTCTTCTTCTTCTTTATTAGCTTCTTTYGATCTTCTTACATGCACCAAGCCACAGATCCAACTCCGCAAAGGACAAGAGATCTGCRTGCACCTCACYAGATCCTCCTTCCCYGGATTAGGTCAAGACACAAAGCCAACTACAACCACTTKCACTTATCTCTGCAAATCTCACATACAATATGCACAAATCATTCACAACTATTCGCACTTAGCAACCCTCATAGGTTCTTGCACAAAGYCGATCAGAACTAGTAACTSTACTTGCACTAAGACATTCTACTTCTTACATCACCTGGATACTTATTTATACATTACAAACGAGGCCTAAACATGGGTAAAATCATGGGCCGACATCCCATACCCACTACATAGACCCTAAAACCCAAAAATCCCGCAAAAAGGGCAAGATCCCACGATCTCCGCTTCGCCTGGGTACTTCTTCTTCAACCAGCCTATCGAAGTCCCAAAAATGGTCAAACACAACCAAGGTTCTCTTGAAACTTGGTCGAGGGCCAACACCATTCAATTCCTTTTTACTCTTTGTCTTATTGATTTTTCTTTCAAGAGAATAGCTGGAGTACACTGCCCTAGCGTGGTGACTAGTGGTGACAACATTACGCACAAGAATTTCACGGAGATGAGAAGGTTGGCTCATGATGAGAATCCCTTTATCTTGGCTATGCCACCAAGAGCCACTACCCTTGCATGGTGACCAGATGAATAGTAGTTTCATACCGCTACATGGCCATGGACCTAATAGGCTAGCTCATGATGAGACCCCCTATCCACCAATTAGGTCTTGAGTTTTATTTTATTTTATGGGTCCCCCCCTTTTCTTGTCAAGAATCCTTTTATTTCTTTCTCGGGGATCCCTGGGTGAAGCATATAAAGTTTTTATATTGGATTTCAATTTTTTCCATCTACTTTTACCCTCAGGGCCTTTAGCCCCTTCTTCCCACAAGGAAAGGTACAACTCTTACTAGCTTGGAAAACCCAATGCTCAAACCAATGTAGGGGATAGATGAGAGGGAAAATGATGAAAAGTGATAAGTATGGAAGGAATGGACGATGATCTTTCATAGACCCACCCAGTCGAAACTCATCCCTAAGGGAACCAACTTACTAGGGCACTATGTCATCCCCCCCGGCTATGGAAAAGTTAAAAGACATAATTTCCAAGCAAATGTCATGAAACAAAAGAGAATTCAATGCACATATTCAAATATTTTGAGAATCAGAGTGAGGCATACCATGATACCCAGACTCATTACCTCATGGAGCAAGACCCACTGCTATCTCAGAACCAGGCCAACGAGATGGATGTTGTTGTTATTGATAGATAGGAGGTGCTGAAGAAAATATGGGCCCTCCAGGGCCAAGCTCAAGTCAATATGGCTCTCGGTACTCCATGTCTAGGACCCATGGGCCTCGATACATAATATCCTTAGTTATCCCTAGGATAGGGGATAGCATCTGGATCCAACTCGGGGACATGTTCTCACTATAGAGCACATGAGAACCTCAACATATTTGGCATGACCTGTGACCTGCTAGATCTCAACAAAAATATTAGTAATCTCTTAGGGTGGTGATATCACCCCTGACTCATAAATGATGCAATAAAATCAAGCAATCATATATACAAATGGAAAAGAAACTACAACTACACTACTCTAGCATGATATGTAGATGGTATATACAATGAATGCAAATGCCTACCTACTTACCTCTACTTACTTGTTGGTTGAATGTCAGGTGTATTCAAATAGCCAATGAAACCATCCTAGCAATGTCTCATAATACCAGCCTTTGTTCTTCATCATAAACCAAAATAATTATAAGAAAAGCACACAAATAACATGAGTTAGAAAATGTATTATATCATTGGAAATCGTAAATCCTATCTCATGGAGGCGAGAGGGAGGGACAAAATTATGCCAATTCACACTCTTAGGATAGTGCTCAATCCATCTTAGAAAAGGATCGTGAAGAATCAAAGGTTCAAAAGACCGATTCAAGGAGTCTGAAAGTTGGCTACCTTGGACGTCATCAAATCTTGAGGTCTGGGAAAGGACTAGTACGAACCTAGAGGATGAATGGAAATTTCTTAAGGGAAAGCTGAAGGACTGAGATAGTAAACTTATTTTTAAGGTATTCAACCTACCCTTGGATTCCAAGTTTTGCCTTGGAGAAAACTTAATACAAAGGACATGCTTCCCAAGTACACATAGCGAGATAAAATAGTCGAAGGGAGCTGGAAAAGATTGTCACAAGGATCCTTCTCCGAGCAAGAAATGTCCTCACCTCTATCAAGATCTTAGCATAATGATGGTTGATAATCTTCTTCATGGAATAAATCCAATTTATCAAAGGATTATTCATCAAAATCATCAAGGTATGACTGGAAATCACTAGGAGAATATAGCACCAGGTCATCCTTGGGTGTCTAAAAAAAGTTTGTAATCATATCATATCCTTGTTGCCAAATGTCAAAATTAGTAACCTTATATGATAGTTGTAAAGGAAACTTTTGGAAATGACCCTCAATATCATAAATGGGATCCTCATTAGAACCAATCACATCCCACTTACATCTTCCAACATGTATGAACTCATCAATATTATAAAAAATGTCACTACCTTTATCATAACATGAAGGATTTAATGCATCCAAGAGCTCCTCTATTACCTTTTCACTTTCCAAATCATAAAACAAAGCATCATTAAAATATTGGAAGGGGAAGTAACTTACCATGTTCACTTATTGTTGTGTAGGAGCATCAATGGCTTGGATGACTTCATCAAATGGAATAGGGTCCAGTACATCACCAAGACTCATCTCTTCATCTTCATTGGAAAACAAAGGAGCTAACTCTTCCAAGGGTTCCTTTACTTCTTCACCTTCTGAATCATAAAACAAAGTGTCATAAAAAAACTAGCAAGTAAAATGACTCACCTCATTCTCTTCATCTTGTGCAGGAAAGATAGGATCTTGAAGAGAATCATCAAACAGAGGAGCAGTTTCCAGTGCTTCATCCTCGTAATTCACTTCTTCACTACATTCTATCGAATCATGGGAAAAATCTTGCTCCTCTTCAAGGGGTTGATAATTTTCTTCATAAAACTCTCCTTATATATCATAGGGTTCTTGGTATTGAGTATGGTATACATCCATGAGATCTTCTACAATCTCGGTGGTGAATCCTTCGTCCTCTAGGGCTACCGCAAGATTCTGAAGGGCATCTTCATATGTCAGACATTATGGTTTCACAAACTCAATAAACCTACTAATGAGGTCTACGAAAGATGATATACACCTATCTTCACAACAACTCTTAAACSAATCTTGCAAAAAACATGGTAGAGAAAGTATGAACAGTTTTACTAGAACATCCTCCCCTCCCAATTCTATCTCACTTATATACTTCAAGAATTCTACAATGTGAGTAATTGGGAAGCCTCCGAATCTTGGAGATTTTTTCAACCATTTTTCATCAAAGTAATGTGAGTATCCTTGAAATTTTTGAAATAAATAATTGGATACACTTTTTCCCGGGGCGCCATGATCCCATAACTTGGAAATATCACAAAATTGAGAGTAAGGTGGCACTTTGGAAAAGGTTAGTGGAGTCGCCAGATAATTTTCCTGAAACTATCAAAGGGATGAGAGGATCACCCTCAGTGGAGTCGCCAGATGATCTTTATAAGATAAAGGATTTTGAGGAAAGGCTTACCCAAAAGTGTTGTCTTTGAGGAAAATTAACTCAGTGTTCCTCGACAACGACGCCAAAATGTTATCGTGCAATTTGTACTTTCCCAAAAGCCAAAGGCAAGTGAACAATAAATTGGTGTAACAGGAGGTTGTCCTATCACTATAACCTAAACAAGACACATCTTTCTCTTTAGGAATAGTACTCCAGGGGAGACATCCTCGATGACCTAGGGGTTTGAGAACGCTAAGGTAAGAGTATCAATAAAGTCCCACCCCTCTCACAGGTCACTTTGATCAGAAAGTCCCAAAGGCTTTAATAAGATGAAGCAAAGTATTATTTAAGTGTACCTACCCAAAACAAGAAAACAAGAAAAATACTATTTTCAAGTACCAAATGATGTTAGTGCTTCATAAAACCATTGACTTTGATCAAAAGTATAAGCTGATATAGAAGATGAAGCAACAAATATATATATAACATCAATGTATATATAGTAATAGATTCACAATTATGCCTCAATAAAGCTTCAATAATGACCAAAATGATAACCTAAACTTGGCAAAATGCTAGTATTTGTCAGAAGCAATGAAGGTAATGTAAAATCAGCTTTAAAACTTGCTTTGAAGGTGACTTTTTTGTTGTTATAGATGGCTGTAGAAATATTTTTCAACAACAACAAGATAGTTAGTAGGTTAGTCCAATCTAAGGTTAGAAATGGTTAGTAAATGTCTTGTAGTAGATGGTTTAAAGGTTGGTTTAGTAAATCAATCACTTGTCAGGTATGAACTAGTGCCTTTATGGTAAATGGAGTCACCATTGCAGTGAAAATTCTTAGAGGGAAACAAATGATAATGGGTGAGATAAAGGAAGAGGGAGGATGGTTGAGGTGTTAGTAACCTAAGGCCTCAATCATCCAAAACCCTAGAAGGAAAAAGTTGCTAAGAAATAGGTAACCCTAGGCCCTAACAATTTTCCTTCTTCTTTAGGTCAAGATTGAAATAAAAGTATGCAAGCTTAATGAAACAATAATTCTAGAGTGCTACTAAGGTAGGGCTCTAGTATATCCTTCAAGGGAGGTGTCTTATAGCAAAATCAAGTAGGTGAAGAGTTATTAAGAAAAGGAAAATAACATGTGCTTTTATCCTAGGGTTTCACACTAGCAATTTCATGATCTTATAAATGAACAAGTAAATACACCATAACCATTCAAAATAAAGAAGGATTACAAATTTCTACTTACTTCACCAAGAATAATCTAGTCACAAACCCTAGTCAAAGAGTTTCCACCATGAAAATGCAAAAATACACCAAGATAAGCTCCCTCCAAGAGTTGTGCACCACTTAGTTCAACCAATAAGCCTTAAAAGAGGTCAAATTTCAGACCTCGCACTTGCGTGAGTGAAATATGATGAAAAATATAAGAGATTTTTCCCTTATTTATACAATACAAGTGACCTTTAATTACATTGTAGGTAAAAAAAGGCTGACATGGCCAATTTACATCAAAAATCTAGTTTTAAATAAAATTGACAATTAAAACCCTAAATTTATCTTTTAGGGTTAATGTCATGCCCCTCCTAGGGTGACATTCGGCCCCCTCTTGGAACGTTAGGCCTCCAAAGTGAAACGTTGCGGCTCAAAACCCCTCAGAAACTGCCACACATTCCAACCAAGCCATCCTCATGCCTAAAACCCCAACTGATTGATGTCAAGGATCAAAATGATGACATCATGGGATTTGAAGGTCCAACGTCATGGTGGGAGGGAAAGACCCCCCTGGGTCTTGGCTTTCCAAAGTGCCTCAGGTGGAACGTTCTCCCTTTTCTCTGGTGCAAGCCTTTGGTATCCCTTTGCCCCTGGCTGGGGTCTCAACATCCATCTGGTGGGATTTTAGAGCCATGAAGGTCCAAGCTAATCATCTCCCCATATGTGCCTGTCCGTCGGGCATGGTACTGCAACAACAACAAGTACACCCTCCATGGGCTCATAAGTCACATGGATCATAGCAATGCCAATCACATCTAATAATCAAGTTACCCAAACATGTGCATCAAACCCCCTTTTCCTAGAAAAATGCTCAAAGATGTTATGCTATATAACAAGCCAAGTTTGGAGAGGGTCTCAGGATGTCCTATTGGAATAATTTTCCTCAGGTGTGGGGTGTTTCCAAGTGAATACCAATCGAGGTCAATTAAATGCATGAGATGGTGTAGGGGATGTTTGGACAAGGGGTACAGTGATAACAGGGAAATGTAGCTCTTACATGTGGATGCCTCTGTAGAGGGTGAGCTGCACCTTTTCATGGATGCAATTGTTTTCTAGCCCATTCAATTCATTTTTACTCTTTGTCTTATTAACTTTTCTTTCAACAAAATAGTTGGAGGACACTGCCCTGATATGGTGACCAATGGTGACACCGTTACCCACAAGTATTTCACGGAGATGAGAAGGTTGGCTCGTGATGAGACCCCCTTTCTCTTGGCTATACCACCAAGAGCCACTACCCTGGTGTGTTGACTAGATGAATAGTAGTGCCACACTGCTACATGCCCATTGACCTAATAGGCTAGCTCATGATGAGACCCCTTATCCACCAACTAGGTCTTGAGTTTTATTTTATTTTATGGGTCCCCCCCTTTTCTTGTTGAGAATCCTTTTATTTCTTTCTCAGGGATCCCTGAGCAAAGCATCTCAAAGTTTGATCTTGGCTTTTAACTTTTTCCAGTTACTTTTATCCTCGGGGCCTTTAGCCCCTTCTTCCCACAAGGAAAGGTACAACCCTTACTATCTTGGAAAACCCAATGCTCGAACCAATGTAGGGGATAAATGAGAGGGAAAATGATGAAAAGTGATAAGTATGGAAGGAATGGATGATGACCTTTCATAGACCCACCCAGTGGCAACTCATCCCTAAGGGAATCAACTTACTAGGGCACTCCGTCATCCCCCCCATATATGGACAAGTTAAAAGGCATAATTTCCAAGAAAACATCATGAAACAAAAGATAATTCAATGCACATATTCAAACATTTTGAGAATCAGAGTGACACATACCATGATACCCAGACTCATTACCTCATGGAGCAAGACCCACTTCTACCTCAAAATCAGGCTGATGGGATGGATGTTGTTGTTGTTGATAGATAGGAGGCACTGAAGAAAACATGGGCCCTTTAGGGCCAAGCTCAAGTCAATATGGCTCTCGGTACTCCATGTCTAGAACATGTGGGCCTCAAGACATAATCTCCTTAGTTATCCCTCGGATAGGGGATAACACCTCTTACATTCTGGGTTTCTAAAAAGGACTATCCTTGCACATTTTTTTTCTGAAAAATGGTGGATTAGCCCCTTTATTCCTCTGTTCCACCCTTATTTTCATCTTATCTTCCCAAGCCTTTTAGAAAGTCGGTCTCCCCCTTTGCTACTCATAAAGAAATTCAGTGTGCCTTATGGTTTCCTCCAATTCCTTAGGCTCATCATATTGTATCTTGTCACTGATAAATGAGGGAATCCCACTCAAATACCTTTGAATCTTCACCTGTTCATACTTGATGAATGTGACATACTTCAACAACTCTAAAATTTTTCTTTCATACKCATCTATCGTCATACTCCCAAGCTTGAGTTCAAAGAACTCCTTCATTTTTCTATTATAGTAYTACTTTGTTAAGTATTTATTTTGGAAATACCTCTTGAAATCCCTCCAAGTCAATTTTTTCTCATCAWTGTGTTGCACTTGTACATATTGATCCCACCACATTGATGCTTTCCCCTTGAGTTGATAAACAAMAATTATCCYTTCTTCCTACRCATAATAGTTATGCAGCTRGAAGTATTTCCTCATRCCCAACAACCAGGTCTCTGCATATTCATCCTTCTTGTGATCATCATCAAAGGTAGGAGGATTAGTCTTATTCATTTCCCCCTGTATCTCGTCCACCCCAGTCCTACCAATCAAATGATGCTTGGGCCATAATGGCTTGTCAAAGTTCATTTGCTAGCTAAGTCAGTTCAGAATTTGCATGTGACATAGTACTATCATTCAAGAGTCAAAGTGTTACATTTCATTGTCATGCATCATGTGTGAGGGCTTGAGCCACCACAAAGGAAACATACAAAGAATATTTGTCTTATGAACAAGATATGGTACTATCCATTTTGAGGTTTGGAATAGAGATTGTTTTTATAGACTACACTACATTGCACCATATAAGCCCTACATAATCCCTACACTCCCTACAAATGATGTAACATCGTTCAAATCCACGTGCATGACCTTTAAGCCCCATTCAAGGGTCAATATTTCCCATGTCTAGTCCTAATAAAATGTCTTTTACTTCTTTCTTTTAAAATTTGTTTGAGACACATGTCCCTGCATCTAGTAATAGAACTTCATAAATTGCACAAGCTTCATTAGTTATGTCATGTTTTTTTGTTTTTTTCTCTCATCTAAGTACTTTTTTGCTCCATGTTAGTATCTTGTTTTTCAAGGTAGGGTCATAGGTTTGTTAAGAGTTTGCAAGGTTATGCCTTGGTCTTGGGAAGACCAATGGATTCCTATTTTGAGATATTAAGTGTGTGATAGTTAATCATGTGTCTAAGGTTGTTGCTATAAGTTTTGATATGGTATGTCACAAAGGAGTCAAGTCATAAGTCAAAGGTCTAGGGGAATTGTTTCAAATGGTATCATGGATCATAATGAAATGTTATGAAAAATATGGAGCAATCATGATTCATCAT
>JASDQU010108653.1:91559-107759 GCA_032191745.1 Picea mariana
AAAAAAAAAAAAAAAAGTGTAATTCTATTCATCTAGAGAGAACCAAATTTCATTTTGTAGGTGTACATAGCACAACCCAAACATGGGTGATAAGATATGAAAAAAAATCCTGCAGAGGCCTAAAAAAAACTGGCTAAAAGGCCATCGAGAGGAAAACATTAAAAAAATCTATCAAAAATGCATCAGATACAATCAAACTCCTGCCACAAAGAGAAACCGACCAAGAGAGTAATTCCAAAGAAAACCTGGTGCCCAGACATATCAGATCAGAGCAGTGTGAGCTCCCACACCAAAAGAACTAGATAGCAGAGGAAATAAAGAAAACACCACCCACAGAAAAAACTGAATGAGATGAACCAAAAAATGCACACCCAATTAAAGGACCTCAAAGCGTCGAACCACCCAAAGCATTGCACGCCCTTAGGAAAGGACCTCAAATCTCAAGCCACCACCAAACAGTAAAAAAATGGGGATGAGACATTGGTACCCATCACAAAAGAACCCTAATCTGGCATACATCAAACCCCAATCTATCCAAGAATATCCAAAGAAAGGGACTACAAACTGAAGTGGAAGAACCCAAAAAACCCTACCAAGAGCGAACCAAAAAGTAATCCTCCAACGAACATGCAGATGTGAGATGAACCAGGTCAGAGCGACATACATCCTCTCAAAGGAAAAAGAGGATCCAAACCCAGAGCCCCAAATTAAAAAAACCCTGAACTTGGCACCAAAATCATTGAATCTAAAGCAACAAAGCAAAGGGTATCCCTCAAACCCTGAATGATACCAAATCTTGAGAGGGTGAACAGAAGAAAAATACGAAGAATCCCACAAAGAGAGGAACCCCACCACAAAGAAACCAGTGGAAAAAGGAGACCATGAAGACCCCAAACCATAAAGGCAGAGAATCCGAACCCCAAAGACCATATCTGAGCAACCCCACAAACTAGCAACGAGTGCAACAAATCCCCCAGATCTAAGTGAAAGAACACCGACCATGACCAAAACGACACCAACAAAATCAAAGAGAAGAGCTGAAGGAGCCCTGACCAAGACAAAAACCCGAGTGAACCTACAACATACCAAAACCCTCCAGGAACACAGATGAAAACCACTCGTAGCACCAACAAAGTCGTACTAGAGAGGCAAACACCAGAATCACACCCAAAAATGAGAGCTCGGATGCCTGATAAAAAACAACCTCCTCCTTGCAACTGAAAGATGGATCCTCCTCACGAGCAACGAACGCGGTGCAAGGGAGCGGGCAAGGGAATAGGAAAAAGGAAACGAGAGTCTGCGGCTAGGGTTTCCCCCAACCGCAGACCCCCCCATCCTTATTTAAGTTAGTTATAGAAAAAATATACTTTTCATCTTCTAGATTGGGGCCAATGATCTCTTTATAATACACTAGTTTTCTCTTATTCTATATTTGTGCATTGCACCACCATTTATTTTTAAATTTAACATTATATTCTTTTAAGATTAGAATATTTTGTATTGTGTCCTCTTCTTCTATTCTCCAATAATTTAGCCAAGAATTAACATCTTTATGCCACCCTCTCTTAACCTACAAGTGACTTTGACTAGAATTTGAAGCAATGCTAGGAAGCCTCTTGTATTTCATGTTAGTTATATTGTGCTTCTACATTAGGTATCTAATCATAATCAACAATGGTGGAAGGCCAAATTATAAGAGGAGGATTGGATATGGTGTATTGCCTTTATAAATTATAAAATACTTCTAGATTTGCTTAATTTTCCTCCAAGGTTTTATAGAGATGTTGCAAGCCCAATTTTCACATCCATATAAGATAACTTGAGTAATAAGTGTCATAAAGGGGGATTTTATTTTTTCTCAAAACCATAAATCTATTGATTTTCAATTGTTCTTAAGGCCAAAATAGGTTTTCTATCCTCCATTAATCATTTTCTCAATGTTATAGTTCTAGTTAAACTTATGATGAAGAAAAACTCCAAGATACTTGTATGAATTAACTTCCTCTAAGTTATTATTGTCACACGTGATCTTATTAGACTTGATTATCACAACCTTTGTCTTATCAATATTTAATAAGATACGAGTGTTAGAACAAAAACATTGAGAATCCTTGATTGCTCGGAAACCTTACTAGAAGAACAATATTACTAATACATAAAAAAAAATATTTAATACAATTTTAATTGAATTAGTGATTAGTAATACATTTATATAATAAAATGTGTTGTTATGAATTATATTGAAAATATTAAATATTATTGAAAATGTGTTGTTATGAATTATATTTAAAATATTAAATATTATTTAATATTATTAAATTTTAGTTTTTTTAATAATTATAATTAAAATTATGTCAAATTTTTTTGATAAAAATTAGAAAGTTATGGTAAATGCATTGAATAGCATTACATAAAATTATCAAAAGAAGATAAAATACTTTAATTTAAGCAATAAAAATTTATACTTATAAATAACATATTTCAAAGAGAAAAAGCTTAGGGAAGATTGGATCCTTATGCCACCTTCACAAAAGGTATAATATGTTATGTGGGCACCACCCTCCTAGCACATAAAAGGAGACCCCACCGTACTACGCGAGACAATAAATTGAAACATATTTTATCAAACTCCATGCATGTCCATGTTTTGATCACTCATGTGTGCACTTCTTATAAGAATTTATTCATCATACTTCAAAGTAATCACGAAATATTGTATTGATGTTTCCTTGACTTGACCTACTCTTTTCAATGTTCATAATTGTTTTAGATGATTCTTCTTCGATAAATTGTATTTTACTTTGCCAAATCCAAAATTTGAGGAGTGGTCTTTACTTTTGCTCGTCACATTATAGCATTTTTTGGACAACCTTCTAAGCTAATCCCTATTATCAGGAGTAAACTCAAGAGTCACAATACATAATTTTTTTTGGAAAAGATACACATTAACATTTTGATAAAATGCTTCCTTTAAATTCCATTAATTTAATCATTTTACAAAAAAAATGCACATTATATAAGTAGTCATCCACAAGTATGAGCAAAGAGAACTTTAGAAACTAGATTTAGGAATTAATGAAAAAACCGTAGATGAACCTATTAAAGACTCAAGAATATACTTTTATACAATACTAGCAACATGCAAGGGAGGAGCATGAGCCTGAATAGAAGTCATCCCCTAAAATTCCTCAATAAAGTGTGTAGGGAAAACATACTTTTGAGGCTATATTAGAAAAACAAGATGTGACCCAAAACTCTAAATTAAAGTAAGAGGCCGCCAAGACAAAAGAAAGAGCAACCATTAACTTCAAAAAAATCAAGTCTGGAAAATATACTCACCATGCACTTTTTAAGGCATAAATTAGACCATGATTGTAGACCTAACAACCACCTTGCTCTCAGAAACTATTGAACAATGTCATGTAGGCTTAGGGATAAAGGCCATGAATATTCCAATTAATTGTTAACACAATAACACAATAACAAAGGTTAGTCACACCAAGACATAGAACAACAACTATGACAACAAAGGCTAGATCTACCTTGTAGACACCAAATGCACCACAAGCTCACACAACACAAGGCACTGGGATGCATAAAAAAAATACCATGTGATCGATAAAAAATATACTTGAAAATCTCAATCTAGGACAAACCATACTCCATGAGGATTCAACTATATTGAGCATGAGATCATCCTTATGCTCACAGGGATCCATCGGTAAAGATTGAAGAGTACTATCATCATTGAAAAATCCCATGAGAGCCTTCAAACGACACAATGACCACCATGAGATGATATAGAGACACCTATGCTCCAATATCAAACCCCAACCAACAACCTCCCCACCATTATGAACCTTCCACGCGCCTAATGTATCATATGAAACAAACCCTAGATGTAAGATACAACTCACCTCTTTCCCCCTACTCCATCATTCACCACTCTAACTCAAGATACAAATTAATTTTGTCTTTCATCCCTTGAATTTCTTCCTAGAGATAATGTTCAAAAACTATCTACAGATAATGAGCTTGAAAGAAGAGTGTGAGAGAGAACAATAAGAAAATGAGGACCTTGTCCCTTGTATTTATAGTGTAAGACTAAGTATTGAAAAAAATCAATTAATGCATAAATATTGATTTGTGGATCCATTTTATCCTTATCGATATGCTATGTGATTCAATTGTTATAGTTCATTATATTGGTCAGTAATATTTATGTTTTATAATATCAAGTAATATAATTTATCATGGCAATTGATATGATTTAATACCAATCATCAATTATTAAATATATCAATCAACACTTTGTGTTATATCTATAATTATGTTTCATGAAATTTCAAATTATGTTTTTTTTATTATTGATCGACATGTGTACTCTCCTTTGGTCGATATTGCTCATACATTAAATGACATTATACATGGCGGCATGTTGATCGATATATTTGTTAAATGATATATAGATCCACATGTGATTCTACATGTTGATCATTGGCAAGTCAATTTTAGATGAAGGCAATGTGTTGGAGGAGAGAGGAGCTTTGCATTTTTTCCGTTAATGGAGGACGATACTTGAATAGCCCCTTACAGTTGAGCGAAGCAACCATACCTAGGTGGTTTTTTCGAGCTGTGTTGACATGCACGTTGAACATAGTAGTTCAAGGTTAGCGGAGAACCAACTCTTTTAACCTTTTAGTGGAGGTTCTTGGTTATCTGTAGAGATTTAAGATGGTTTCTTCGGGTTGTGTTGTCATGCGCATAGAACATAGTATTTCAAGGTGGGAGGAGATCCATTTCTTTTAACTAATTAGTGGATTTTATTTGTTATCTGTAGAGCTTTTAGAGATTTTATTTACCAGTCTTATCAATACAGACCCATGTACTGCTCCCGAGATTGGAGTTACTCATACTTTCGCATTGTTAATTTTAGAGAAGTGTGTATAGTAGGTAATGATGGGTCTCTTGTTTGGAGTGTTGTGGTGCTTTTTAGCTGGACTAACTGGGTGTTGGTGCTAAAACTTAGTGACTTACAGGTGTATAAATGAGGGTCCAATCTGTCAGTTTTATGGACTACTCCCAAGACTGGAGGTCACTTCTTACATGAGCACTTAACTAATGTGGGGCGCACGCAACAGGTAGCCGAGGGGATTTAAGGTTGCAGAGCTTAGGTGGCAGGCTACGATTAGGGGGAGAAGCTTATAGATGGAAGCTGGGGTTAGCCCACTAATGGGTGTAGCTGACGAGGCACTCTGGAATAGTGTCAGCCTTTTCGCCTCAGCAGATGGGCTCAGTGTGAGTAGGACAAGACTTAACTCGCAACAGAAAGCTCCTCCCTCACTCCCTAAGGTAAACAATATGTTCCAAGACAAGCATACTCAATCAAATTTTGAGCCTTTCTCTCACCGAGTATGCTCATAGATAGTTGATGTAGGCCTGGGTGTTAACAGGGAGACTACTAGAGTTAGTCCTAAAAGAGTATTTGGACCGAGAGTGCAGGGGGGGCTTGGAAAACGCTCTAAACCGTGGAAATCCAACAAGTCTAAGCGCAGACTGGTTACAGGGTTGGATATAGACCTTGAGGACACTTGCAATCTGGTGCTAAGGGTTTTGGTGGGGTGCATGTCCTATCATCCACTCGGTAACATCCCTTTACCAGTTTGGGTTAAGGAAAACTAGGCACCAGTACTGGGGTATGCACTAAAAATCATGTATTTAACGAGTGGTTGGCTCGACTTTTGGTTTAATAAGCTGAAAGATACTCTCCTTATTTTGGACAAGCTATGGGTGGTAGACGGGTGCAGTCTAATGTTAAAGCAATGGAGGGTGGGTTTCGACCCGTCGAAAGAATATTTATAGTGCCGTCATCTGTGGGTACTGATATCGGGATTGCATGTGCAACTTTGGAACCTAAAATCTCTAGAAGCTATAGGGAATGAGCTGGGTAGATTTATTAAAATAAATGAAATTTTGTTGAAAGCTCTGGACAAGCAAATGTGCAAGGTATTAGTTGAGATTGACATTCACACTGGCCTACTGGAATCCTTAGAGATTGAGTGGAGGGGACACTTGTTGATTCAGAGGCTAGATTACCTAGGAGTTCCATTCAGATGCCCCCTCTGTCATAGGATGGTCCACCTGCCTAGGGATTGTAGGGGTTCCATGGAGGAGGTTGATTCAGAGGACTTAATGCTTAGAGGACCGACTCAGGAAGACTATGCAGGGGTGGACTCGACAGCTAGCAGATTGTTTACTTCAACAACAAAGACTCCCCGTCCTTTTGTGCCTAGGACCTCTTTCACGAGTTAGTTGAATAACATCTGTCCTAATTTGTTTAATCATTTGACTGTCTGAGAAAATGATTCATTGGATTCGAATTTTGGGCTGGATGAGGTTAGGAGATCGGAAACCTCATCTGATTCGGTTTTTGAGCATTTAATGGTTGGTAGGGGGGGTGCACTTTTCAATTTACCTTCACAGTGTTTGGAGACTGGGTTTGATCCTGTGGGACACCCTAGTCTTCCTGCAACTTCTGCTAAGACCAAAACTCCATGTGGAGCTTTAGACTCTTCTTTTGAGTCAGGGAGAGATAGTAGCTTTGACTCTGATCAACATTTTTCTGGGACGACAGAGTTTTGAAGGGATAAATACCCTACTACAGAGTCAGAGAAGGGCACTTCTTTCTTCACAGGCTTTAGAGAACCCGAGACCGAGGAAAGCCCTTTAGGAGCTGTGTTGGAATCTTTGATTCCTACCTTCAAAGAGCTCCTGACACCGATACCTATTCCTAACTTCCAGGGGAGATCTATTGTTAGTAAAGAGGGAACTAGTGCAATTGTTGGTCTGCTGAAGCGGTCAAGGGAGGGTTCGCTTAAGGATTATGCTTGGTCAAGAGGTTTGGGCTTAGAATTTTCTCTTATCAAAAAAGGAAGTGCTAGAAAAAAATCCATTACTGTTCCTGCGACACCGGATTTAATTTTCATGACGACTTCAGACATTGGGGTGCTTAGAAGCATGAAAGCTCTAGCCAGGGAAAAATCATGATTTTTCTCTCCTTAAACATCAGGGGGGTAGGGGGACCCTTGAAATCTGCCTCCATGCATAGAGTGCTCTTTAGAAATCTCCCTGATATTATATTCTTGCAAGACACTTTGGTGGATGCTCATAAAGTTAGAACTTTTATGTATTTTTTTTTACCTGAATGGTTTATTTGTGTTGTGAGCTCTATAGGCAAGTCTGGAGGCCTACTAGTGGCTTGGGATCCAATAAAATTTGACCTAACTGATTACATAAGTTGTGGTTGTATCTTTATGACAGGTACACTCTCAAAGAAAAAGAAGCATATTTCTCTTCTAAATATTTATGGACCTTGTAATGACAGAAGAGATTTTTGGGACAAAGTGGTTGCTAGTAGCTTACTAGCACACAAAAATCTGATAGTTGCAGGGGACTTCAGTCTTACCATGTGTGTCGCAGAAATTTGGGGTGATTCAACACAGACGGATCAACTGGCAGATTATTTCAAGGAGCTATTTATGGGTGTAGGCTTGGTGGATATACTCCTAGATGTGTTAGCTTCAACCTGGAGGAATGGCAGATCGAGATCTGATAGCATTTCAAAAAGACTAGATAGGGTCTTCGTATCATATGAGTTTTTGAATACTTCTGGTAGACATCGATCTTGGGTTGCATATCCATATCTGTTGGATCATGCACCAGTCCTATTACAAATGGATCATAGTTTTCATTCTTCAGCATGTACGTTCAAACTAAATTCAACGTGGCTAAATGAAATTGAATTTACCTGTATTGTACATGAGACTTGGAAGGATGAATCCTTTTTATTAGAGACAAGGGTTCATAGGAGACTGGTAGTAAAATTAAAATTGATAAAGCATAGAGTCAATATATGGGCCTTACATCAAAGAACACTTTTTTTTTTGAAACTTGATAAGATGGAGGAGGATCTACTGGGGTGTTATAAGGAGAACTCTAGGGGAATGTGCTCAAGTCTAAAAATTTTTTATGATAATTGGATCTCTCAGGCTCTAGATTTTTCTACTATGCCAACTCTAGTTAGCTGGAACATTTGGCTAGAACGTAATAGAGCCATTTTTTAAAATGGGAGCCCAATTCTTGACTCGATTGTTTATAAGATTTGTGGCTCTTTTAATAAACCATCGTTGAATTTTCAATTTCCTTCTTCTCGAACCAATCAAGCTATTATACAGACAAGGATATATGTGGGATGGTTTGATGGAGCTGCGCTATCAAATGGTACACACAGTGGAGCTGGGGGAGTGATTAAGATCAGTGATAAAACTTCCATCAAATGGACCTTCAACTGTGGCCCCAGTACCAACACAAGGGAAAAATCTCTAGGAGCCTAGGCAACCCTCTTACTGGCTACAAGACTACATATCTCCAATTTACAGGTATTGGGAGACTCAAAAATAATTATTGACTGGTGCAATAACATAGGGAAACTACATTTAATTTCTTTAAATTGCTAGAAGGTCCATTTTAGAGAGCTCAACAATTACTTCAACAAACTCAGTTGTATTCATATCTTCCGAGAATACAACATGGAGGCCGATAAATTATCAAAGAAGGCACTCAAGGAACCAGAAGGAAAAATATGCTATACTCAATAGGAAGATGGAAATGAAGTGCCTACTATCGCTATAAATATATAAATGTTTATAGAGTATTTTCTTATGGGGACAATAAGTTTTTGAATTACGACAGAGGACAAACTTTTTTGTATAACTATGTTAGGATGGTTTCTTTACTATAGGGGAGAGTATTATATGTATTGCGAATCAGAGTATAGCTTGATATCCACTTAGTCCGCCTGCTGGGAAGAAATTTTTATCCGGAATATTTTGGACATATTCAACATATGTAAACAATTATATACATAATATAATGAGAAATTTTCAATTGGAAAAATTCATATTTAGTTATGATGACAATCTTCACAAAATGGTCCAATGGCATGGAGGAAACAAATCATGCGTGGATCAACATAATGTTGAAAAATGACTAGCATACATCAAATGATATGATTTCAATGTCAGTCACATATATTAATCGATATTTTTCCAATGTTGATCTACGAAAAATGAGACTCACGTAGAATTCACATTCTAGTGGTTTGGGGTTCAATCCTGCACTTAATATCGAACAATAACATGTTGATCAACATCTTGTCATCAAGCCTTGGAAAGAAACTACATATTTTTTCAAAAACAACTCCAAATTAACTTGAACACACCCCTTAAATATAATACCTTAACTTAAATAACCATAACTTAAGTATAATACCTTAACAATTTTATACACTCAATCAAAACAATAATCAAATAATTATCCATCATAATTAAGAATATCATAATTTATTAATACATAAAACTAAAAAAAATAGACAAAATATAAATATGGCTTTTTATATAAAACCTATAAAAATTTTAGTATAATTTAATATAGTACATATAAAACAAGGAACCATTTTGACTATCATATTGTAAAGATCACACTCACAAAATAAATATTAATTTTCTCTTTATATCTTAATGAATGGATATTATACGAAGGAATTCTGAATTATATCAAAGATATAGGCCATCAAGGAATTAAGTGGCTCATAAGAAATGGTATGCGTGAATCGACTAGGACACATAAATTTAGATTTAGATTGAGGATATCTTTTAAAAAACGGACATAGGTAACATAGTCTATTCTATTTTATAAATGTATCATAAAATAACAAAATATAGAGAATAATATTGTTAGTATCTAGAAAATTTTATAAATCTATCATAAAATAATAAAATATAGAAAACAATATTGTTAGTATGCAGAAAACATATGTTATAGTATATCAAGAACTAAAACTATTTGTATTTGTTTTCAGTTTGAATTTTTGTAAAGAAGAGTAAGTATGAAGAGAAATTACAATTTAATATTAAAGTATTGAAGAGATTATAATGTTTATTTTATATAAAGTTTTTTTTATATATAGTAATTAAATTTTTAAGTTGAAAAAATTTTAATTCTACAAATTAAAAAAGTTTCATATATCAATTTGTTGTTAGTGATTTTAAAATTAAATTATTATCATTATATAATATTTAATTTAAAAATCTACTTTATCTCAATGAAATAAAATATCTAAAAACCCTAAAATATTATTAACTCTATCAATAAAAAAATTACAATATAATATTAAAATATTTAAAAAATTATAATACATATTCTATATAAAATCTTTTTCATATATAATATTTAACTTAAAAATCCCCTTCACCTCACTGAAATATCTTAAAACCCCCAAAAAAAATTATTAACTATGTCCATAACAGAAAAGAATGCCAGAATCTTGGTAAAAACCCTAAACTCTATATAATATGCAGTCAAAACAAATTCTATTGGAAGATTGAAGACCTAATCATGAAAATTTATGCATGAGAAAACAAATTCTATTGGAAGATTGAAGACCTAATCATGAAAATTTATGCATGAGAAAACAAATTCTATTGGAAGATTGAAGACTTAGTCAAATATTATATGAAAATTTAGCAGTTCAATTAGTAGAATGATATGTATATCTATAGGTGTTTTGGGGCATAGAAAAACATGGTGCTATACAACTCTGAGATTTCAGTACATGGAAAGCAATAGAAAAATAATTTTTGAGAGCTTAATAGATTCAAGATTGGTAGTCTAACTATGGCGAAAAAAAAAATTAAATCATGAGTAGTTGAAATTAAAAAATAAATGGAATTAAACTATAAAAAATTCTGAAGTTGCTCAGACCTGAGCTTGGCTAATCTAAAATCCAGAAAACAAAGAATGGTGAAATGAAAAAGTGGAATTCAACTACAGAAAACAAAGAATGGTGAAATGAAAAAGTGGAATTCAACTACAGAAAATTCTGAAGTTGCTGTAACTGTGCTTGGCCAATTCAAAATCCAAAAAACAAAGAATGGTGAAACGAAAAAAAGGAATTAAACCATAGAAAATTCTGAAGTGGCTGCGACCTGAGCTTGGCCAAATCAAAATTCAAAAAATAAAGAAGGGTGAAATTAAAAAATGGAATTAAGCTATAGAAAATTCTGAAGTTGCTGTGACCTGAGCTTGGCCAATTCAAAATTCAAAAAACAGGTGAAATTAAAAAATGGAATTAAACTATAGAAAATTCTGAAGTTGCTGTGACCTGAGCTTGGTCAATTCAAAATTCAAAAAACAAAGAATGGTGAAATGGAAAAATGGAATTGAAGTATAGAAAATTCTGAAGTGGCTGTGAGCTGATCTTGGCCAAGAAAATTCTAAAAACAAAGAATGGTGAAATGGAAAAATGGAATTAAAGTATAGAAAATTCTGAAGTGGCTGTGACCTGAGCTTGGCCAATTGAAAATTCTAAAAACAAAGAATGGTGAAATGGAAAAATGGAATTAAAGTATAGAAAATTCTGAAGTGGCTGTGACCTGAGCTTGGCCAATTGAAAATTCTAAAACAAAGAATGGTGAAATGGAAAAATGGAATTAAAGTATAGAAAATTCTGAAGTGGCTGTGACCTGAGCTTGGCCAATTGAAAATTCTAAAAACAAAGAAGGGTGAAATGGAAAAATGGAATTAAAGTATAGAAAATTCTGAAGTGGCTGTGACCTGAGCTTGGCCAATTCAAAATTCTAAAAACAAAGAAGGGTGAAATGACAAAATGGAATTAAAGTATAGAAAACTCTGAAGTGGCTGTGACCTGAGCTTGGTCAATTCAAAATCCAAAAATCAAAGAATGGTGAAAGCTGAATGGCTGAAGTTCTGTTAAAAGCTGAATGGCTGAAGTGCTGATAGTTGAGAAGTTGCTACACAGAATTAAAACGGAATCTAATTAGATTGTTTTAAGAAATTGGGCGTGAAATCTACCAGACCTGTTGAGTTTGTTGGCATGTAAGTATAAGTATACAGAGATTTTTTTATGAAATCGGGTGTGGGTTAGGAGGCGTCGTGGGCATTGTTCAACCTCCCATGGCATCTCAAACAAGAGAATAAAATAAGAGGAAGGAGAAGAAGAGCGTAAAGAGCATGGTTGGCATATTTTAACACGAAGAAATGATGTTCAGATTGACCAGATACACTTGCAGTCAAAACCCGTTAAAGGGAATCATAAAGAGGCGATTTTTATAATCATTTGTGTCCGCTGGAGAAGGGATCATCACGTTTACGTGAAGAGTGATCCCGAAACAAACGCATATAATATATTGTAATAGAAGTTGGATAAAAAAAATTCCGACTTGAATCTGGCGATTTTGCTTTGCTTCCTGTATGCTGGAAACATTCCTTGATCTTATTGACTTCAAGTTTTTTTGGGGGATTTTCAACCGATTTGTAACCTCGAAAATTTTGGAAACGCCCTGGATCAATACAGAATACAGAATTTTGTTTCGTCTGATTCTCTGTTGTTGGAATTATATGAAGTTCAAGAGGTTAACCTCAAATTTCCTGAATATAAATTGAAATTTTGAATCGATTTAAAATTTTAAAAATTCTTGAACAAAATTCCAAACATACAAACACCTTGAATCATGAAAAAAAACCAAAAAAAATCTCACTTTGGAACCATAAACTTATAAAATATCAATTTTTTCAATTTCCTCTGCCACATCAGCGACGGAATTTGAGAAAAAGGAAGATACTTTTGTGCGCCGGTTATCCTGCACCCTTAAAAAGCTGCTGATTTGAAGTACTTGGGTGTTTGTTGAATTCTACCTTAAGCAATCATTTATCATATCAAAATACGGAGATACTGTTAACCGAGAAAGGACCGACAGTGGGGGCCAGAAGGAATCTGAACAGTTCGAAGTAAGGAGGACCGAACGCACTCAAGTCGTTGAGATGAATATAAATAAATCAGTAAATGAATATGTGAAATAAATGCGTAAAGAGAATTATTAATTATAAGTCGGATATGATTCAATTTTTTTGAATTTTTTAAATTTGGTAAAAATTTCGGAAGAAGATACAGTTTTCGATAATAGATCAATTATAGAAAACTGTATTTTTATTTTCAATTACAGATGAATTTAATCTTTATCTTGTTTTATTGAATAGATTAAATATAATTTTTTTTGTTTGCTAGTTTGTTTGTGAATTGTGGTATTAGTTTGTGGTTGAGAAACAGCTATTTAAGGAAATTTCTGGATTTTTTGTCCCCTCAAGTTTCTAATGGGTAATTTTAACATCACAGAGTGCCTTAACCCAACTCAAGAACATTTCTGGATTTTTTGTCCCAGCAGATTTCTAATAGATAACTTTAACATCACGGAGTACCTTAACACCACACTGCGTCACCCAGGATGTACCTTAACACCACACTGCGTTACCCACTGTACTACACCTCCTGGACTAAAATCTAACTTTATTTTATTGAAAATATGAATTTAAAAAAAAAAATTGAATCTGTACATTTATACTACTGAAATATGATTAGGTATCATAATCAAAATTCTATTTTATTTATTACTTATTTGATTTTTTTTCCTTTCCAAATTCTATGAAATTTAATCGAAAATGATACGAAAAAGAAGGAAAATTTTGAGTGCCTGTTACTTATTGTTTAAAGTTGCCATCGCTGTCGGATACCTGCCTACCCTACAACAGTGTGGACACCTGCAATATTCCGGTGGTCCCCTAATTTCATGTCCATAAATCCCAAAGGATTAAGCATTAGCAACAACTGTAGGAAACTGGTTATGGAATATATATTGATAGTGAGGACATTCTAATTTCTACTGATGGAACTCTATGTTGGCATATGTAATTCTCACGCGTAACGGAACGTTATCAGTATTGTCCATGGTCCAATGTGCCCACCCACTTCCCATCCATTTCCGTCCTTCCTGCTCTTTACCCTCCTTACTTTAAGTCAAATGTGCTAATCTTTTAGCTTTTGATTTGTTTGGGACTGAGTTGTTTCTTCTCATGTTTCTCCTATATATTAGCGCTGATCTGACAATTGGGAGACTGTGAGCGACGACGCTGTTCAACAGTTTCTTCAATTTCTCTTGGGGGAATCTCTTTCTGTAAGCAAAATATAGGAATTCTGTTCAATTTGATTGCATGGTTTTTTTTTCTGGCGTGATCCTGGGAGCCTTGGAATGTTAGATGACGGAACGAGATCCCAGTTGCGTTCTGTGAGAATTGATTGACTTTAAAGAGGAACTTGGATACAGAGATGTAGTGAAAAATTTGTGCTAATGTTAGAGATTGTGTTGATGTTTTTCACAAGTTTAGTCCCTCGCAGATAGGGTTAGATGGTATGGCTATTCTCTTCTGGTTTGCACACCATAGCTGATTGATGATATTTATATTGCTTGATAATGCAGTGGGAAGCTTATAACGGACCAGAGGATTTGTTTTTCACCATGTATGATGATTATTTTGACCCCCAGCCTGGTTGCAATATGCTACCAGCTGATCTGTCCAGCTCTTCTGCCATCATGGGTTTGGAAGAAAATTTGCAGAGACCACTTTTAAGGTTACCAATTTTTTCACCTGGAGAGAACAATTTCTCAGATGAAGCTGGAATGTTAGGGAGTGATCTTCAGCAGCAGCTTAACTTTGAATTAGAACAGGAATACCACAGTCAAATAATTCAGGATGTTCTGCAGCAACAGACAAATCTCCACCAAGAAATGTGTTCAGCACAGCAGCTGCCAAATAATGGTTCTGCCACAGCCAGTTCATGGGAAGCTAGCTTTCATGAAATGCAAGAGATAACACTTTTTCAACAGCAGCAGCAACAAAACGCTCTTCACATTCAAGATCAGGGACACCATATGTCATCCTTTGCTAGCAGTAATGCCAGTACTGGTGCTTATCCTGCTCCAGAACTTTTAGAGTTATTACAGCTCCCCAGATGTTCAGTGCCCAGTTCAGCAATCTCATTTAGTTCCAACCATCCCCAGCTCTCCTTTAATCCTCCACAGCCACCATTGTTGAGAGATATGCTCCATACACTCAATTCCCACAACTACCAACTTAATCCTTCAAAGCCATATTTCGGCATGGACGAGAAGGAAGCAGCCCTTCAGGCCGAAGCTGAAGCTGGAAGACAGTTTACTAATTCTATTCTTGACTTGAAACGTGATATGTCCTTATCCAAAGGAGAAGTTAGGGGGGCCAATCATTTCGCCACCGAAAGGCAGAGACGAGAGTATTTGAATGAGAAGTATCAGAACCTGCGAACTCTGGTTCCTAATCCTACCAAGGTACTTTTCTTCAACTCATTGAATTGAATACAATAGGCTTGAATATTGTAGTATCATGGCTGATAAAACATAGTACAGGAGAATGCCCCTCTAGTTCAATGGGTAATTACAAGTTATCAACGAGGTTTTGTGTGAATACATTATTAGCTTGCATTTGTAGGCAGTTTCATGTACTCACCCATTTTCTGATCGATTTTTTTTGTAATTATATTATTGTTCAGATCCTAGCAATTTGTGTATGTAGACTAGAGTCCTCCAATAGCTATTGTTAACCTTCAAATTCAGACTCTGAGGATATTCAGATATGATCAGTTTAGGATTTATAGGCCTCCATAACCTCAATTAAGCGGCACTGGAGAGGGAAGACTGCAAGTCACTTAATCTTTCATGGATTCATAACCCTTGAAATACAGTCTATAACTCCTGTGCTTCAGGATCAAATCTTTAGAGGTCTCTTACTGTCCAATAACTGTTTCCTCTTTGAAAGTCCGAGGAAGATACTAGACGCCGTTCAAACATTCAATGTCAGCAAATTTGCTATAATAGGTAACCATGATAAACCATTTTGCGACATAATTAAATATCCATACCAATAAAATAACAATGGTATTTGGATTATAGTAACCAGCTGCAAATCGCTCCATGGCTTTGTGTAATAGTCAGGATGTCCACACAATATATTTTCAGCCTTAGTAGATTTGATCATAGAATACTGTATGTATTTTAATATGTCTACATGATTCCTATAAAATGCTATTTCCTTCCTCCAACAAGGATTCGCTGAGGATCCGCTGAAGGACGAGAGAACAATGGGTACGGTGGGGCTAGCTGTAGGCATTTTGTTCGTTACTTGGTCTGGCAATAGCTCGTACTCACCCAAATGTACCGCCTCTGAGAGTGATATATTCCTGTCACTGATCACTCG
>JASDQU010108653.1:116636-129659 GCA_032191745.1 Picea mariana
CATAAGTTTTGGGTTTAGCAGTTTTATCTCTAGTTAATTTTAATATTTTATTAATCACTTACTTGTACTAAGATCCCGCAGTTTTGAATTTTTCAGTTTAATTTCAAATTAATTATAATATTTTATTAATTTTTTTTTTTTTTTTATATCTATAACTATTAACTTATAGAAACTAGTATAGGTAGGTATAATGTGGTTCTACTAATATACTTAATACATTAATATTTATAAATACACGAACCATTTATATTTTCCTTAAATCTTTGTTATGTCAATACCTGATAACTTATACGGTGTGTATCAAACACACCAACCATGTATAATGTGATTATGTTATATTCTAATACTAATGTAATGTTAAAATAATATTAATATATAGCTAGCATGCTAGAGGGTCATAATAGTTTGACGTGGGAGGTTTCATCTGTTTGCTCAACCCTGGTCACCTTTCAGGTTCATGTGCTCCAGATAGAAATCTGTGGATGGAAGCTCAATCGAGCATGATGTACAAAGGACAATGCAAGACGAAGGGAGGTATGCTTTTTGGGCTCCTTCAGTGGATGATAGTTGTGAGCTCTTCAATGCCTATCAATGAATTGAACGACTCTGTCCTAGCCAACATTATGAGAGGAGGCTTCTAAAATTCGGTAAGATTTTGCATGGGCTCATTCTTGTTGCTTATGTTTCTCATATGCTTTACGTGGGGGGTTTGTAGTCTTAGGTCTGGTGCATCATGATGCCCAAGAAAAGAAAGGTGGAGCCCTCGTAGCTGAAGAAGCAATTGTACATTATCATTTCGATGTTGATCTGAAAGACAAAGAATTAATGTCCATTATGGAGGAGGAGGTTAGGACCTTGTGTTCTTATATTGAGGATAAGGTCATGGATACGCAAGAGGGGAACATTATACCTGACCTGGGTTGCACGAGGAACATGGATACTAAGTTCCACCAGATAGTGGAGCTTTATTGGCATGCCAAAGTGATGGTAGTGCAGGGTATGAGGCCCCAAGAGCTAGAATCCAGAAAAGTTATCCAAAGGTTGGATGCACTAGAGCGTTAGACTAATGCACTAATAACGATGGTCTCATGGTTGGTTAAGAAGAACGATGGTGTCTTTCAGCGAGCTAGTGACAAAGGGACACCCTTGAGCTCTCTACCTCCACCTTCGTTGACCCAGCCTGCTACTTCTCAGCCTAAGGGTGCTCCCGAGGTTCATGATATAGATGAATGACAATCATACTGGTCTTCTAGGTTTAAACCTTATGGATTTGTTAAGTTTTATTGTTTTCTCTTATTGTTCTGATCTCCATGTCTCAAACTTGTCAATCGATAGTTATTTTCATATGCATGTTATTTTATGTTGTTTTGACAACTGGCCTAGTTTCCCAGAGAGCATACCAAGAGACTTTTATGTTTGTGATGAACATCTAGCTCAATTGTTAGATATGATGAACCCATTGTATATTTTGTCAATATATTAATAAAAAGAAAAATTGCTTACTTACAAAAAAACTATTAAAATTAATACAATATTAAAATATTAAAAAAAGTGGTGAATTTTTAAAATCTAATAAAATACAATTAATACTCTAAAAGAATTAGGGTATGTAAGTTTTCATAGTCACACATAATGCTCAAGATTTTTGTGGATCAAAATTGTGTGATAGGTTTTGAAACATTCAATGTTTTGAGTGGACACTCTAGGGGCTTGAAAAGCTAGTATAGTAGAAAAGAGTGTTGAATTTCATATTTATAAGACCATAGAGATGTCAATTAATTTTATGAAAAGTATCCATTGAGGAAAATAATTAAAAGAGGTGAGAAACATAATGGAAAAAGGAAAAGTAAAATTCAATGATTAGATTAGGTGAAGATTAAAATTAAAGAGAAAAAAGAAGAATTAATCATTAAAGTAATATGATAAAAGGGGAGATTAAAATTATAAAACTATAATAATAACGATATTTAAGGAGAAAAAGAATTAGATGTTGAAGAAAGGGGAGGGAAAAAGTGAGAATAAGATAGTAAAGGAGAAATTAATACAAAAGGGGGGGAGAGAAGAAATTAAAGATGATTACCACAAGGAAAATAATGAAAATCAAAGATGTGGTTGGATTAAACAAAGTAACGAATTAAGAGAGAGAAAGAGTAATGATAGCAGGTCGGGGAGGAACATAATTGGAAAAGGGGAAAGAAAGGAGCAGGAGAGAGATCTAAACAGATGCCTAATGGTCAAGGTAGCGAATGGTGGGTTTCCAGGATTGGCTTAACTTGTAGCCATCTTCACGGTTGAAGTTATTAGGATGTTTTTATTTATTTATTTCAAGGGCTTCTCGAATGAGATGCGAGGAGTAATGTGGAGCAGATGCTAAGATTTTCATTTGGTCAAAGAAAACAAGATGCTTAGAGTTAAAAGAATGTTCGACAATGGATGATTTTGAGGTTCGGTTGTAGGTGATGTCAGATATATTCTCTTTGAGTTGAGCTTTAAAGGTTCTATGAGTTCGACCTATCTACGATTTCCCACATGAGTAAGGGATTTGGTAAAATCTTGGGCCGAGCATCGGGTTGGGTTTATCTTTAGCAGTTCTAAAAAGTTGTTTTAGGGTTTTATACGGTTTGAATACAATTTTAATATTTTTCTTACCTAAGAGTTTTGATATCTGATCGGTGGTGCCTTGGATATAAGGTAGAGAGATGAGAGCAGGAGGATGGGAGGAGGGAGAGGTAATATTAGGTTTAGGGTTGCAGGTTGTGTGGAAAGCTTGGTTGATTTGAGAGAGAGTAACCATTGGATAAAAGGGTTTTGGTTAGGTGAGTCTTTTTCTTTGTGAGGAATTAAGGGGAAGAAATACGAATGGCCCACATAACTAGGATTTTAAAGACGTCTGATTTTTGGACTGGGTGATGGTGAGAGCTAGCATTGAGGTATTGGTCAATGTGAGTTTTCTAAACCCGGTTGGTGAGGGAGACATCTGGAAAGCGAAAGATGAAGATATCTAAGAAAGGAATGGAGTTGACCTTTTAAAATTCCATGGTAAATTAGAAGTGAAAAAAAAATGTTAAAATGATTAAAGAGAAATGATAAAAAAAAAAAATTGAAATAATATTAATATAATATTAAAAAATTCCAAAAAGAGAGATAAGGATTTTAGTCCAATTCAATAAAATAAAATAGAATAGAACTGAATTAATATTCTAAGAGGGATAGAACTAAATTAATACTCTAAGAGGGATGGCCAAATATGTAAGACCATTGAGCAAGATAAAGACAAAATGGCCTTAATAGAAAGGAGAAATCAAAAGGGGTTAATAAAAAGGAGAAAACAAAGTTATGGATTGGAGGGACAAATAATTACTTAAATAAATTCGATGAAATGGAAATGGAAAAAAAGAAAAAGAGGAAAGAAGTGAAAAACAAGGGAGAGAATGATATTAAGAAAATGGAAGGAGAGCTATGAGGACTAATTTAAAAAGAAATTAAATAGAATGTAATTATTTTAGTAATAGTTTAAAGGTATAAAATAATAAGTAGAATTTAGAAAATATAGGGATATTAATGTGAAAATTAGATTAAATATAAAAAGTAAAGATTAAATAATTAAAAATAAATTATAGATAGTAGGTTTGGCTAAGTTTGTAGTTGTTTTCTCAATTAAAATTGTTGAAGTATTTTTCAATTTTAGTGGCTTCTCTAATGATATGGGATGAGCAATAAGAAGCTATTGCTAGGATTTTGGTTTGGTCAAAGAAAATTAGGTGTTTAGACTTGTGGGAATGTTTCGTGATAGCTGACTTAGTGATGTGATTATGGAATATGTTAGCTTTTGTGCTCTTTGAGATGAGTTTCAATGGACTTATCAATTTGGCCAATGTAGGACTTACCATAGGAGCAAGGAATTTGGTAAACTCCTTGGATGGGCATTGGATCAGTTTTATCTTTAACGCTTCTAAATATTTTCTTAAGGGTTTTGTAGGGTTTAAAAAGAGTTTTAATGTTCTTTTTGGAAAAGATTTTGGAAATTGATCGGCAATGCCATGGATGTAGGGGAGTGATATAAGGGCTTAGGGAGGGATAGTGGAAGGTGTGGTTTTTATTTTGAGTGGAGGACTAAGAAAAAGGCTTTGTTAATTTGGGAGATACAATAACCATTTGCTAGGAGAGAATTAGTAAGGTGGGATATTTCTTTCTCAAGGATATGTGGATTAGATATTTGAATGGCTTGAGTAACTAGGGTTTTGAGGACAACAAATTTTTGGGCTAGGTGGTGGTGGGAATGGGCATGAAGGTATCTATCCATGTGAGTCTTTTGTAGTAAAATTAGTGGTTAAGGGTACAATCAGGATGACAAGAGATGAGATCATTCACGAATGTAAGAGATATGTTCTTTTGGATTTATATTATGAATTGAATGCAGGGAGATATGTTATTCAGGTGGTCAAAGAATGAATTGAGGAAATAATGGTCATGGGGTCAGATAAAAAAGGTGTCATCGATAAACCAGAACCAACATTTTTAAGGTTAAAGCCTCAAAATATTCGATAAAAATGTTGGCAACAAGTAAGGATAAGGATGAACTCATAGTTGTGCCTTTCGTTTGTTCAAAGCATTTTCCTTTGAAGGTGAAGAAAGTTGAGGTTAGGCAAATTTCAATGAGCTTTATGTTTTTCGAGTCAACCAACTTAGAAATGAGGTCAAGGGATTCTAGAATGGGCATTTTGGTGAATAAGAAGACAACATCAAAGTTGACCATGATGTCTTGTTCATCTAGATGAAGATTGTGATTTTTCATCTTTTAACATTATATTAATATATTTTTAAAATTTGTTTTCTTGTTTGACCATCCCTTTTAGAGTATTAATTACATGTTATAGAGTTCGACTAAATTCCTCACCTTCCATTTTTGGAATATTTTAACATTATATTATTTTAATATTATTTTAATATTTACATTAATATTATTTTGTGATGGCTAGTATCTTTTGAACCCTGTATATTTTAGACAAAGGATTTCTCTTTTCTATCATTCTAAATAGCTTTATATGATTCTCCTAATGATGGGTGGAGTGTCCACTTGAAATGTTGGGAAGGCCCAAGGGACTATATGTAGTGAAGGTGGATCCCATTCCTTAGGTTGTGCAGGTTGTGGGGAAGAGAGCTAGTTGATTAGAGCTATTGTTGGAGTATAACTTGGGTTTTGGGATGCTAAATGTGGAGAGTGGACAACCAAGAGGGCCAAATCTCCTTGTGGACTCATAGCCTTAGCTCAGGGGTGGCTTGTTCTTGAGAGAAAATGAATAACAAGCCTATGGATGGGAGTAACATCCTTCATACACAACTAGTTGGTTACTTTATATATAAATGAGTTTCTATTATTCTTATGATGTTAATTCCATTGTGTAATGGTTTTATATGAATGTTGTGTGTTTTTTGTTTTCTTGAACAGTGGCATTCATGTTTTAAAACATGTTGTTAGATGCATGTTAAATTATGATCCTGGTGCCCCTTGGTTCATTTTACATGTATGGGGTGTTTTAAATTTTTTTTTAGCAGGAAAGTATGTTACAATATGGTAAGAGTTTTTGTTTCATCACCGAACCCGTATGGGCCAAGGATCGACGTGAATTTGAAAAAAAATATTGTTATAGATTTTAGATATGTGATGAATTTGGAAAAAATTGTGAAACCAGAGTGAAATTCCCAAATTTTGGGGTGGATAATGCGTGTAATTTGGCAAGGGATGCCAAATTAATAGTCACAGGGTCATGTTCGGTCATGGAAAGCTAAGTTCAAAGCTTCCATGGAAGTTGAAAAACAAAGAAATGTTTTTGGTCGAAAAATAAAATGGGAGTAAAAGTATTAAATCTTCAAAAGATATAATTTTTGAGATTCTTAGAAAAAATTTGTACAATCATGATGTGGAAAGTACCATAATGTGGACTGATAGGTCCATCGTGGTAGTGTCATGGTGGCATAAGGCAGGGGTTGTGGAACAAAGTTTGATGGATCAATGGCCAATATTCGTTTGCAGGTTTGGAGAAGCCTAACAAAGTTTGGAGCAATTTGGTGAACCGACAACTGATATCCCTCTGATCTCGAAGATCGACGGTCCAAATCCAACATGGAGGATGCTTTTTAGAATATTTTCTTCAGAAGAATGCATTCAAGAAGATACTTTTCGGGAAAATCAAATTTCGATAAAATCTTTTTGGACAAGTGCTTTCGGGAAAATATTTTCGGACAAGTGCTTTCATGAATACTCATTTGGGAGAACATTTGACAACTTGACATCCCGATGGCACAAGTCTGATAGTCTTGCAGGCTATGATTTTTGGGGATAACCATGAACATGGTAAGTTGATCCTCTCGATGGGTGAAGCCCAATGGTGGGAGTCTAATAGGCTTACAACTTGCAAGTTTCATGATGCAGATGGATGTCGGTGGCCTCCCACCTATTCTAACTAGTTCGTTTTGGTAGTTTTTTCCTAGTTTTCGGGTCCCTGACTTCCAGGGCCATTTTGAGGCCCTAAACAACATTTTTAGGGATCACCACAGTTAGATTGTAGGTAGATTCAAAGTACGAAGGGAAAAAGTGTATTCCTCAAACAGACCTTTCCAATGGGCTATCGTGCGCCTAGAATGAAGATCGTATGCAAAAGTTACGACCCTGGGAAGTTGATGTACTAGCTTACCCCAACGGGGCCCACATGAATTTTGGTGCTTCATCTCCTAGGGTTAGGTTTTTGGATGTCTAGGGTTTTGGTATTCATGTTTATTGTAAAAAGGCCTTCAGAGCCTCGTTGTAATGATATTCTTGCGAATGAGCACAATCATCACATCTCTTCTCAAAGATAAGCCTCCACCATTCCATCAAGCTTGTTTTCCGCTGCATTTTACAGTTTCAGCTTATTTCCTTATTGAATAGAAACCAATTTTACTGTATCTCTATTATTTTTTGTTAAACATCTTTTAATAATCTGTATTCATTTCATTCTGCTCATAAAATCCAAATCATTTTGGGAAAACCCT
The DNA here is from genome assembly GCA_032191745.1 of Picea mariana. Taxonomy (NCBI): domain Eukaryota; kingdom Viridiplantae; phylum Streptophyta; class Pinopsida; order Pinales; family Pinaceae; genus Picea; species Picea mariana. The sequence continues at coordinate 123,669 of JASDQU010108653.1, forward strand.
ATAACATGCAACTTAACACTTAGATGGAAACGTATGCAAAGGAAAAAGCCAGATAGGCTTGCGACTTATAGGTTTTGGGAATATCCTTATAACATGCTACTCGACCTTTCCGATGGGAAAAGTCTGTGGAGGTAATTCTTATAGGCTCGTGGTTTACGGGTTTTGGGAAAATCCTTGTAACATGCTACTTGACCTTTTTGATGGGAAAAACCTATGAAGGTAATTTCGATAGGCTTGTGACTTGCGAGTTTCGAGAAAATCCTTGTAACATGCTACTCAACCTTTCCCATGGGAAAAGTCCGCAAAGGTAATTTTGACAGGCATGTGGCTTGCAGGTTTCGAGAAAACCTTATGACAAATGCAAGTCAGATTAACAAAATGATACAACAATTTTGAATAGTTTGAAGATGAATTTAACTTATTATAGGGACCGCTACAACAATTCTATTTATTTATTGGGGAAATAAGCAACTAGTCGGGCAAGTACTCACGTGACATGTGGTCATGTTTTTCGACTACTACCACTATAACCCCGGGCATGCCAATGCGGCCCCTCACACAAAACACAAGGCTAGTCAAGGGTTTCAAACCAGTGACTTCACATAATGGAGTACCTTAACAATACACTCCATCACCAACTATTCTACACCCTGGGGGCACCGCTACAACAATTACCCAGTCAATTTCTATGAATATTTTCATGGTTTTAAAGGTCATAAACTTGCAGAGGCATTTTGAGGGCCTAAACAACATTTTTAGGGGGTCAAAATCCTGAGAATTTTATGTACCCGCGATACGCAAAGACTTTTCTATTTTAATGAAAGAACTCGGTAAGTGTTTTCCAACTAGCCATTTTGAATGCAAAATAGAGCTTGTATGAGAAATTTTTAGCTGAAACAATACAAGGTATAAATTAGGCGTCAGTTTACTTCCATAGGACATAACTCCTTTCTCAGAAGTCAGTTTGGGGAATAGGAGTAGCCTATGTAAAGCTCATGGACCATAAAAGACATCCATGAAACCAAAATTAGAATTTGGGTACCTAAAATTACAGAGGATGGAAGAGAAGACACATGTAGCTTAAAGGGATAAAAATGAGAAAACAATATAAACTTCTACAAACCATAACTATCAACCTAGAGCCTAGATAAACGTGAAATTTTGATGGATAGCTCAAAAATCAGGCATGGAGATACCATTTTGTACTTTTGGTAAAATTCAAAAAGATTTGGTGTGGGAATGTTGAAATAGGGAAAAAATCCACTATTCCTGATCACTTTGAGGATTTTAGGATTTTTAGAGGAAGAAAAGGGACCTCGGATGAAAAATATAGAAAACATTATTTACTCGACATTTCATGCACTCATCAAGCTAGATAAATTTCCTTAAGTGAAGTTTTTCCAAAAATGCTCACTTTGGAAGATAGTCAATTTGGCTAAAAAATTCAGTCTAGAAAAGGGGGGTGAAAAAGGACAAAGTTGTCATTTCCAGATTGTTGTAGATTTTGACTGAAGCATTAGATTAGAAATATGAGAGTTGTTGTGAACTCACTGTCATCAATATTATCAATGTCTCATGCAAACGTTTTTTTGGTTCCTAACATATTTTCTTCTACAGGTGACAGAAGTTGGTCTCTAAAAAATATTTTGAACCGGTAAACAAGTGTAAAATGGGTGAAACTGTTGATTTCAGGAAGCCATAGCTTTGAGATCATAAATTATATTGAAGCATGAGTATGACCATTGGAAAGATAATCTAGAGGAAAACATGACAAAAGGATTTACTTCTCTAAGGAATCATATGGTTGATTCATAAAGTTGTAGGAAAAGTGGAGTTGGATTCCATGAACCATGCAACTATTTAAAGTGGAAGTTTTCCAAATAATTTTAATTTTGGAAAAACATTTCTAGATGATAAAGGTGCATGTTAAAGGTGAGTAAGGGGTCAGAAAAAGCAGATCCAAATTAATATCCAACTGCTGCAAAGTTTGAATGACCTACAAAGGAGAATTAACAGATGTTCTCACATAAAAACATGAATCCTATAGGTGAAGGATGTCAACAACAGGCACAAAAAGGGAAGGTAAGCCTCCATATCCTTGAAAATAAAAATGTAATGATAGATGAAAAGATTGCTACAAAAGGAAAGAAACTATCCCATGAGATAATGGGTAAATCATAACCAGGGACTAATCTATGAGGACTTATAACGGTTGTTAGATATGAATTGGAAACTATGGTTGAAGTGTTTAGAGTAAGAAATCCACTTATGTTATCAGAGTGCTCATTGGAAGCATGGTGCAAGAGTAAAATTTTCAACTGGAATAATGCATTTTACAACACTATGATTGTGGAAATGTTCAGCCAAAACAATGTTGGGACATGATTTTCCCACATAAAGGAATCACATGTGAGGTGGCAGCACTAGTGGGATTGTAATATCCCCAGTTCTAATCCCCGCAATTATAATTTAATTATGAAAATATTAATTAGGCTAGTGATCCATTATGTTTGGGCGGGATAGCCTGTATTGATTAATATGGCCAAGGGGTTAATTATGTATTTTGTACATTAAAATGATTAATAAACAATAATCATTGGTTGTGGTACAAGCGAGATGGTAATGACGTGAGGCTATGATTCCACAAGAGAGAGGGATAAAGAGGGGTCCAAGGGGTTACCCATTTATACTAATTCATCCATTCCACTATAATGTTTATCCACCCTTGAAATATCAAGAGAGATATTAAAGTGATGTAAGAGTGGTAGGTGGGAAAGGTCAACTCATTGATTTCTGATTGCATGGGATAAGTACATCTAATTTTTGAGAAATGTGTGAGTCAATATTGCATGAGAAGAAAAGGAAATTCTAGTTTCTTTTTGGGTCAGTTCTACATGTTGATTTTGGAGAGCATGAGGAGGGATGAGTGTTGGAAAAATAGCACTAGTCGTGTTATGCTTAAGGACAACCATTGTTGGGTTGATTTTTATGCCGAAAATGAGGTTGTAAACTTGTTATGAAGGTTGTATTTCTGTGAGTGACATTTCCTATAGATAAAATGGCTCAAGAGCCTTGAGAAGGTTGTGTGAACACTCCTGGAACAACAGAGAATTCCTAGAGTCTTCAACTGTGATATTTCATAGCCAATCAAGTGCACTGGAACCCGAAAGGGAAGTGGGAAGGCCTAAGGGAATGTGTGTAGTGAATGGGAATCCCATCCCATGGATTGTGTGTGTAACATCCCCACTATAATCCCTAGTTTAATTAATGCTTATGTAGATATAATGTGTGGCTATGGCCAAAGCGATGTAACATGCAAATTGTATTTCCTTGTTTTATTAATAAAATGTGATGCAAGTTGCTAAGGGGACATGGAAAAGAGATGGGGGTTGGATTAATCCACAAGACGGGGGAGTGTCTAGGATAATGGCCAAGAGGGTGTCCAAGGGGGAAATACCCATGTATATTAATTTAACCCATTTTCCTAAATTTGCTAATTGTATATGAACCTTCCCATTTCTGATTGAGTGTTCCCAAAGCCAATCATTGAATGCATGTAAGAGGGTGAGTGTGAGTGGTCACATCCAAAATTTATTGGGAACATGGGGGTTGAGTACAATCATCTTGGGGAAGAGTGTGAGTTAAGAAAGGAAATCCAAAGAGAGGAAATTTTTATGGTTTGGGACAACAATTTTTTAGTTAGTCAAGTTTATTTCTGGGAAAAAAGGAGAGAGCCAGAAACATAGCTTGGAGCTGGTACAACCATGGAGGGCGAATTCTAGAGCATGTTGGAGCATATTTGGAGTGAATTGGAGTTGGGAAATTGAAGAACCGGGCTATGAGACATGAAGAGTGAACTCTTGTGTGAGTTGCACTAAAACAACAAGTGTTGTTGTTGGTTTGCTGATAGTTTTCCTAGCAACAATTTCCCTTGAGTTCCCAGCTGAGATATTCCTAGCTACTTGTGCCCGATAGGCCTTGATAAACGAATGAGACACCTAAGGGACTAAGATCAGTGAAGGGGTACATTCCTTGAGTTGGACAAGTCAAGAGGAAGAGAGCTGGTGGAAAATCAGGATAGTTGTAGGAAAATATCAATTGGGTTGAGAGTTTTATGAGTTGTGAGTGGACTGTGAGAGACCACCCTCTTTTTTGGATTTCTAGCCTCAACTCGGGGGTGATTGACTATTGATATTTGTATTAGTCAATGTATGGTTGAGTGGAACGTCCATCCCAAATAGCTAATTGCACAAATGTTGTGAAAATATAAGTGTTTTATCTTGTTGATGTGTTAAATTATGTGTTTAATTGTTGTGCATGAACTTTGTGTATTTCGAAGTGATTTATATGTTGTTGTAATGAGTTGTTTAGCTGAATTTCATGTTGATTATTAACAGGCTGTAGATGCTTCTATTTTGTGGTTATAGACAGTAGCTAAATATGTTTTAATTTGTAGCTAAAAGCTACATGAAATGAGTTAACTATAAATGAATTAAATTAGTTAGCATAAATTTCATTTTAATGTATATTTCGCAACATATTGTCTCTCATATGGGTTGGGGGAAGTTACATTATGGTATTAGAGCTTCGTTTCAAACACCGAGCTTGTATGGGCCAAGATGGCTACGAATTTGTGTAGCACTAATTAATTATTTAATTATCATGGTTGATAAATATTAATTTAATTAATTATTAAAATAAATTTATTGAGTCTTTATTATAATATTATTAAAATTGGTAGTTGAAGTAATTAACAAGAGGATAAGGTTGTTGGGGGAATTAATGGGAGGATAAGGTTGTTGTGGGAATTAATGGGGGGATAAGGTTGTTGGGAAATTAATGAGGGAGATTTGAGGGAGGAGGATAAGGAAGAAGAGGAGGACTTGGAAGGGCATCATATTTTTGTTTTAGAAATTCTGAAAGATAGAGGAGGAGGAAATTGGGAGGATTTGTTTTGGGGAACTCCCACAGGCCATTATTGTTGCTGGGAGTTTTGGGCTTGGGGGCCAAGAAACCACAAGGATTCTTGGAGCTAGGGAGTCGGAGAGGTTGTTCCTAGTTGGATGGGTGGTTAATATTCAAACTGGGAAAGAACAAAATCAGACAGAAAAGGGGCTAGATCAATCAATCTGCAGGTGGAGGTATGTATTATGATGTTGTTATCATTATTATGTTGTTGATGCTGATATTATTATGTTATTATCATTATTATGTTGTTACTGTTTATTCCTGGTTTATTCCCAATATAAAAAAATCATGAAAGAAATTCTAAACTAAATTTTAGTCATTAAAGTAGGAGATTTTAGAAAACTTTAGGAGATTTTAGAAAAAATTTAATTATTTTGAGTCCTGAAAATAACTAGGCTCTACAAATGGTATCAGAGCCCGATTTCAAAAATGAAACCTGGGCTTGACCACGCACATAAATTGACAAAACAAGGCTGTAGGATTTCAATTGGCAAGAACATAAGTTGGATGCAAAATATTTTTATTACAAGCAATGAGATGAAATTGGAAGGCCTTACAAACCTCCCATCAAAACTACCACAAATCTTCCATGAATCACTCCTAGAATCATACACATGTGAAGTAATCCAATCAACAGTACTGACAACCAAAATTTGATACTCGCTATCAAGCTCTCTGGATACACTACCATTTCTACCACATAAGGATAATTCATGGATGCCATCGAAGGAGAAATCTTATGGGTTTTGGTGAACAAATTACAGACAACAAGGAACCCCTTTTTGTTCTTTGCTACCAACAGACCCCCACCTAATACTATAGGCTTACGAAGCCTTGAGCATGTCACAGAACAAGGGCATGAAGATGACATGTAGGAAAAGGGAATAACAACCCACTTGTCATCCATAGGATTACAGGGAACAACAACATTTCTATTACTATATTCTGCAAACAGAATGAAGAAAAGGTATTGTGGGGGTACCCTCTTGTAGGCCATCAAAAATGAGTCTAACTGCACCATTG
>JASDQU010108653.1:212712-227407 GCA_032191745.1 Picea mariana
ATGGAAGTGGTACAGCCTGAGGGATTGTAGTGAAGAGAAGGAGGTACACCTCATTGGGTTGTGTAGGATGAGGGGAATGAGATATTACATGTTGGAATTGTTGTGAGAGTTACATAAGTGTGAAATCATTATGTATGGTTTTGGGCCAGTGTGCCTATGTATATATGGATTTGGGGGCCAGAGAGCCTATGTATATGTATTTTGGGTTGGATTGCATATGTGATATTACGTCAAAGAGCCTATGTATATGTAATTTGGGTTGGAGTGCCTATGTGATATTATGTTGGAGAGCATATATGTTGAATAAAGGTTGGAGAGCCTATCTTTGTAATATGTATGTACACATGCATGGTGTTGTGCATTTAGGACAATGAAAAAATAAGGGGGAGGAGATGTAATATCCGTAGTTCTAATCCCCAAAATTACAATTTAATTGTGAAAATATTAATTAGGCTGGTGAGCCAGTATATTTGTGTGGGACAACTTGTATTGATTAATATGGCCAAGGGACGAATTATGTTTTTTTACATTAAAATAATTAATAAATAATAATCATTGGTTGAAATATAAGCAGGATGGTAATGACAGGGGGTTGTGATTCCAAAAGAGAGGGGGATAAAGAGGGGTCCATTTATAGCAATTCATCCATTCCATTGTAATGTTAATCCACCTTTGAAATATCAAGAGAGATATTAAAGTGATGTAAGAGTGGTAGGTGGGAAAGGGAAACTCACAAATTTATGATAACATGACGATCTTATTTTTTTTTTATCTCATTTCATAATATTGACACTTTTTAAAACAAGAAGATACTTTTTCGGTTTTCTTTTAGAATTATGAAGACAATATGCTAACATCCTCCATTGTTGAGCTATTATAGGGTCAACAATGTTTGACTTGTGCTATGGCACCTTTGAAATGTACTTTGATTCACCTCGAATAATAAAGTACGATTTTTCTAGTGGGAACAAATATTAATATAAAATTAATTTAATTTAATATTCTTTTAACCTTAACAAATTAATTATTTTCTTCACCAACCAAATATAACAATTACATTTCCCTATGAGGAGATTCATAAAGTTGGTGGTAGACCAAAAAATCATGAAGACATTTAAAGCAAATTGTGTATATGAAAATTCACTATTAGTAATGATTTTGTTTTTATATTTACTAATTTAAATGTAATTAATTATAATTTTTTAAAAATTGTTTTTTAAAATATAACAATTATAGATTTAATTATGAACAATTATTATAAGGTTATCAATAAAATAAATGAAAAAATAACATTTTATAAGAGCAATTATTCAAGTTACTTTTTTCATTCATTAACTAAATCCAATATTTACATACATGTTAATACAAAATCAACAAAATACAATACTTAGCATATTTTTTTAATAGAAGATTCAACTAATACTTACATACTTTTTTAATAGAAGATTCATAAAGTTGGGAATAGAGTTAAAAATTGTAAAACCATTTCATCGAAAGTGTATACATCAAAATTTATTGTTATATATTCTTTATATTTAATAATTTAAACTTAATTAAATAAATTACATATATTATAATAGTTGAATAATATAAATTAATAAAAACCCGAGGATGGGGTGTCGTCTGTCAACAGTGATAGGACATCAGTTCAGAAGGTGGCGATCAGAGGCATCTTATCTCCTGTATGTCTCCCATGCGCCGAGAACGAAGGTAGCTATGGATCTGATCAACACTTTGAATGGGAGGAAGATGGGTCGCACAATCAGGGCTCTCCTCGCACGACGTCAAACTTTCTTGGTCCTCATGAAAATGCAAGGCATTGATGTTGATGTACTCCCCACTATTGTTGGTATGATGGCTTTGGGATGGTTAAATCCATATCCAAATCAAGCTTTGGATTTCAAAGATTTATGTTTGTGTTGCATGCTATGATATTCTCTGCTTTTTGGTTGGACTTCTTACCTTTTATTAGTCAAGCACGCTGCTTCTCTCCTACCCTATTTCATTATGGCTCTCTGTGGGAGGCGCTCTTGTCTCTCCTTTGCTTGTCGCTTCCAGGCAGCTAAGGCAGCCATTGAGGCTACAAAGCTTTATCATGAGTTTGTCCATCAAGAGGATCAATCTGTTATGCATGCCCTGGAAGCATAAGTGAAATTGGTTAGAGAATTTAAGGAATATGAGGAAGTCGAACATCAGATGGGAGGCATTATCCTTGATCCGGGTTGCACAAGAACCAGGAACTCCAAATTTTAAATTGGCACACAAAAATAATGGTGGCTTTAGGAATCTAAAGAGTAGGATTTTAGATAACTTAAGAGGATGGAAACTCTGGAGGAACATAATAATTGGCTCATCTTAATGGTCTCTTGGATTGCAAAGTGCCCTGGTGGCTCGTTCCAACTTCCTTCTACAAGTTGTCCATGGGCATAGTCTTCTTCAACTGCTGGAGATATGGCGGATGCTATCCCAAGGGCCCCTTAGGTGCTTCCTTCCAATAGCTAATATGATGTTCACATCTTGCAATCAGAATCTGTCATTGTTTTTTTTTTTTTTTTTTATGTTCAAGCTATTAATATTTTACCAGTTATTTACTAGGACTATTGGTTATTTAGGCATCTAGTTCTCATAATGTTTACCTTTATATTTCAGCATGGTTCCCTTCTAAGGTAGGCTCTCAGAGTTGATGATGGGTGTTCAAATTAACTTCTTTTTAGCACTCGTCCAATACTTTTTGCTCACCTTTTTCCCATTTCCACCTCCATATTCATAACACTTTCCATCCACAATGACACATTTTTGGTTAAGGTACAATCACTCACCCAACATGCCATTTTCAATACTTATTTGTATGCATATTTCAGGAGATTATTACTTTTTGTGCTAACCATGTTTTACATGAACAAGTTGCACAGACACCTTTCAAAGATGAGAGTTGCAATTCATGTTCAGTGTAACTGCTACAATTATGGTCGTTGTTGCAACTCCCACAACTGCAATTCTGGTTGTTGCTACAACTCCCACTTCAAACCGTTGTTGCAACTCTGTAACAACTCAACGGTCAAACATACATATGTCACCAGGGAACAACCAATCAACTGAAAACCACTTGGGAATACAACAAGGGAAATTAGGGTGCTATAATTGAATGCACAACTCAGCCACCACTTGTCATGGCCAATTTAGGCAATTGACTTTTCACTCCTTTGGAAATTTCAATGTAACACGATTAGACAAATCGATTCTCATGCTTGTCCATCGATCATCTTAGATCATTTAGGCATAAGTCAATTGGTATAAATACACCCACTCTCGTTGAGCAAAGGGATGGAAGAAAATCAACATGTAGTTTGTAAGACATAATTGTATTGAAGCTACATATTTTAGCTTAATAAAGGTTATGTTTTATTCTTGTTCAATTGATGGCGTGTTGATAATTTAGTGTCTCTTGAATTCTTATACTAGTACCTCATCTAAGGAGGTAGGACCCCCTCCTTAGCTCGGTACTGTGTGCATATCTTCTAATTTGTAGAAGTAATCTTAGTTTCATTTCTATCTCTTTAATTTATTTCCAGCAATTCCTTCATTAACATCTTACTGTAACTGTAGCATCTTCCATTATTGTAGCTTTCGATTGTTGTGACCTAGAGTTCATATTGCAAAGTTTTGTTTCTCGATTCATGTGTGAATAGTTATAACAACGTTTCCATAATTTCATCTATTTCCAACAATTCCTCTACTAAACTTCTAACCAATTGTTGTAGCATAGTGTTGGCATTGCAGGGTATCATTTTTTGATTGAGAAATCCATAATTGTAGTCTCTTTCCTTTATTTCCAACAATTCCTCTTTAAAACATTGTGTTGCAACTTTTGGCATTTCCTCGATGTTGTAATTTTGTTGCCACCATCCTATTTTAACATTGTAAAACCTTGTCTTTTGGTTTGTTAGTGTATAGTTGTAGCATCTTTTATTCACTTTCATTTATTTCTAGCAATTCCTATTTAAACTTTGTTCTTTTTGTGATTCTAGTTTTTGTAATTTGTGTTGTTGTGACCCATGTTGTTTCAACTTTGGCTGCTACAATTCTGCATCTAGCTTTCTAGTTGACAATCATGTGGTTTGCAAATTAAGATAATTCATTTCATTTGTTTACAAGCACATTGTGGTTTGATCTTTGTAGCTTAAGGTTTGTTGTATCTCGGTGCATAAATTGTAATACATCTGTAACATTAATCAAGGTCATCTTAATACTGGAACAAGTCACCTTTAATTTCCTGCAAGTGTGATTTACTTTCCTGCAAGTGTGATTTACTTTCTTGCAAGTGTGGTTTACTTTCCCGCAAGTGTTATTTACTTTTCTGCTAGTGTGATTTACTTTCCTGCAAGTGTGATTTACTTCCCCGCAAGCGTCATTTACTTTCCCGCAAGTGTGATTTACTTTCTTGCAATTGTAATTTACTTTCCCACAATCGTGATTTACTTTTCCACAAGTGTGATTTACTTTCTTGCATGTGTGATTTAATTTCCTGCAAGCGTGATTTACTTTCCTACAGTGTGGATTTGATATAGCTTAATTTGGTCACTTGCTAAAGCATCCTGAATTCTTTCCCTGTGACAATCATTTGAAATTACTACAACTCATTGGCAATCACAACACTATACTTGCATATACGGTGCATGACAGTTCATAAGTTCAATTATGACCTCATATTGATAATTAAATGTACAACTCTTTAGTTGCTTATTAAATTAATTAGGAAGTGATTAAAAAGTCCGTCATTTTTGGCGTCATTGCCGGGGAACTATCAAAAGTAAAGTTTTTCTTTTGCTATTGTTTGGATTTTCATTACCATAGATCGAGTGATATGATTTCTTTTCAACAAATTGTAGGATGATTTTCTTATTTTTTCTATGCATAGAGTTAGAGACCAACAAGATAGATTCATTAGTTCATTGAAAAATCCTTGTAAAGTTAACAATGCAAGACACTCTCAAGAGGGAAAGGAGCATAGTTAGCCGAATTATTTTTCCACCCACAACAAGTTCCATTGCCAAGAGGAGACTTGAAACCTCCACTTAGGAATCTGAAGTTGTACCAAGTTCTATGCACACAGAGGTGCCACTTTCAAAAGATATGATTGGTGAACAATACCACTCCAGGGAGTTTGTCTTTCCTAAAGAACATTCAAAAATAGAAATCAACCCTCGGAAGGAGATGATAAACAAAAATTTCAAAGAAGAAACATCTACCTTCGGATTTCCAATTAGAGGATCAAATGAAGAGACTGAAATGAAGAATATCCCTCATTTAGCCTTGTTGAATTTTCATGGTATATCTAAAGAATATCCTGACACCTTCCTTTTCAAATTCGACATACCTTGCAAAAGCTATGATTATGTGTCATATTCCTAGAAATTGAATCTTTTTTCCGCCACACCCAAGGACTCTGCATTATGCTAGTTCATGGGCCTTGGTATGGACGGTATCTGCACATGGGCCGAGATGATGAGGACATTTATGGAAAAGTACCAGGACTATTGTAAAGATAAATAAAAGAGGGAGGAAGTCTTTAGGATGACACAACATGAAGATGAGAGCCTTGAGGATTATGTCAAAAGGTTTAACTATAATTTGTAGAGGGAAAGGCAAGGAGATTTGGCTCCCGAGACATGATGTGTCGTATTCCTTGGAGGAATCTGAGATGATTTCAATGAACTTCTCAACTTGATGGGATGAGGATATGTTTCTAAGTTAGATTATGATGTTATCTTGGAGCTTTGTTGCAAATATTCCAAAGGTACTTCAAAAGAAAGCAAAGGACCAAGATATATATTAACATGAATTGAAAGGTTGTTGGAGGTGGAGTCACAAGAGTAGAGATCAAGAACATGTTAGAAAACTTCAAGGCTGATATACTTAGCTCCTTGATCTTCTAGCTGGATACACTTCAAATGAAGAAGAAGAAAGAAGAGACATAACTAGCTTTGGCTATCTTTTTCCCAAAGTGCAGAACGAAGTACCCATGCAAAGAATGTCCATTGGATCAAATTGAGGTTTGTGGAATATGCAACAAGGACCATGCTAATTGCAACTATCCATCCTTACTAGGACTGAAAACTATCTATAAAAAATCTTAGGAACTGTAGCAATTATGTTTTGTCTCTCAGAAGCAACCATGGCAACCTAGACCTCAAGGTATGATTCAAAAGCAATCTCAGTATTTTAATTCATATTGGACTAACCCTTCCATGGAGTATGATTCTCAACCATGGGGCATGCCAACACAACAATGGGTGGCTTCTTATCCTCCAAACTAGTTATGGCAACAAGGGTGAAGAAATCCCACTTTAGGAGGCCCCCAACAACCCATAACACAACCACCCATGCAAATTCCTCCTCCTCCCTAGATGTTGGCATCCAAATCTTCCCCTCCTCGACCACAACTACCTACACAACCCATGTCTAACCTTAATAATGGAAGGTCAAGCCCACCAACACAAGTTGTCAGATTTGTTGCCTACCCTACCTATTCCATCTCTTCTCCGGACTGTAATGATATCCATCTCTTCCCCGGACTGTAACGATATCCATATTTGATTTGTGAAGACACTAACTAAGGACCAACCTCCTATTCATATTGAAGATTTGAATGAGGACATTTGGAATGAAGAAACATAACAAAAACAATCTCATGAACCCTTAAAATTTGATCATGACCACCCTGAACTTCAAAAACCACCCTATCTAGAAAGATTAAACCTAAATAAAACTCTTACACAACCTGAGTTTGACTTCTTGGGGGAACTCAAGAATGTCTGTGTTAAAATACCACTCTTCCAATCCATCAAATATGTGCCTATCTATTCGAAAGTGGTACAAGGAATTTGTTTAAGGAAACCTGGTAGAAAATGGAAGGACCCTCAAACTATCCATGTTATGGGTAAACTGTCAAACTTAATGATGAGAGACTTTCTCACAGCCAAATATTTTTATCCTGGTAGTCTGGTAGTTAATGTGCAGATTAATAATACACTCATTAGCAACACATTAATCGACCTCGATGTTGCCATTAATGTTATGACACGCGAGACCATGCAAGCCTTAGGACTCATTGGCCTTAGGGAAACCCCAACCATACTCTAACTTGCTGACATATCAACTATCGAACCAAAGGGAATCTTAGAAGACGAAGTGATCTCTGTAGATTTGTGGGAATATACCATCGAATTTATGGTCCTACAATCTAAAACCTCTCTGGGAGGGTATCCTTTAATGATGGGAATGCCTTGGCTACGCACTGTTGATGCTTACATTGGTTGTAGATCAGGCAACATGACCATCTCCCATGGGACCTCTACAAAACAATTAACCCTCTATCCTCTTGCCAAAACCAACATAGATTTTGATATCACTATAGATTGATGGAGAGGATAGTGATGAAGAAGGAGAAGCTCATCAAGTCCTCTCTATAGATTAATACTTAGCTATCAGAGAGAAAACAAAGGATGTTGAAATCAATGATTTCATAGCTTATTCTTCTTCCTCAGCCAACTCAAATGTTCTTGAGCATGTTATGCATCCAAAAACATGAGCTTATCTAGCCTCAACATGCATCTCACCTGTATATCACAATTCCTCACTCGAGAAAGATCAAGGGTCCACTACAGAAACGATAGAAATCATCCCCGGGAAAACCTTGAAAGTCAACCAGGGACTGACTGGACAACAAAAAGAGCAACTAGTTAAAGTGCTACAAAAGCATAGTGATGCCTTTGGCTGGGACTACTCTGACATGAAGGGAATATCTTGACCTATGCACACATCACATATACATTAAAGGAGGATCTAGACCCATCTGTCGACCTTAGCATCAAATGAATCATACACTAAAGGACATAGTTAAGGAAGAGCTACAGAAATTACCTGCAGCCAACTTTATCTATCTAATTTTTGACAGCCAATGGGTCTCCCCTCTACTCATGGTACCAAAGAAAAATGGTAAATGGAGAATTTGTGTGTGTGTTGGGTTGTTATATTCTTCACGGTGAAAGTCTAGTCAAGGTGGATTGACTGACGGTCAAAGTCAAGGTGGATCGACAATAGGTCAAGGATCGAGGTAGATCGATAACAAGTTGAAGGTTGAAGTTACTCGACCGGGTAAAGTTGAAGTCGAAGGTCGAGGTGGTTTGACATGGTAAAGGAATCGAAAACAAGTTGAAGAGGTCAACCAACAAGAGGTCGATAGGTGGGTGTGTTGAAACCGACTTAAGACCGAATAAAGGCCGATTGGTAATCGACTGGTAATCCGACTTGGAGTCAACTGTAACAGAATCCTAAGATTCACGGGATTTGTAGCCAATGATCTACATGGATCTGTAACCGTTTTTGGGTGCCATGTCTTCAGGGTTTTTCCTGCTTTAAAGCCTATAAAAAGGTGTGTTGTAAGGTTGTAAGGGATAATCTTGAATCTTTAAATGAGAAATGGCTAATCGCCAAAAGACTATAATTTAGAGGTTGTTGGTCATGTAGATGTAAGACGAATTGGCTACAGGGTTGTTCTTGTGTAAGCAAGAGTGTATGATGTCGATTGTGTCTTAGGTGTGGACCAATTTTAGACATGCAACCTTTTATTCAGATTGAATAAGACAACAAGAGAGCATAATGCTCAAGGAATGTTGGTTTTCTTGATTTGGGTTTCTAGGGTAAAATCTCTGTGTACTGTGTGATTGCTTTGTCATTTACATTATTTATCAAATTCTTCTTCTCTTTTGTTAGGTTTAGTGTGGAAGTGTATCTCATTTCCTGACAAGTGATATCAAAGATGTGTTATGCTTTGAAGTGTGTGTCAGATATTGAGTTACCAATCTTAAATCTGAGAGTTAATCCCTAGGTATAGTAAGAGTTGTAAGTCATAAATTGAGTTAAATATCGTACTAAAGAATGGCAAGCAATTCAAGAATACAGATACAAAAATTCAATGGCCAAAATTTTGAGTTTTGGAAGCTTAAAATGGAAGATCTTCTTGTAGATCGAGAACAATGGACAATGATTTGTCCATGTACCTAGCCGTCAGGCATGTCAATGGAAGAATGGGAGAAACTTGAAAGAAGAGCAATAAGTACGATTCGAATTTGTCTTTCAGATTTGGTATTGTTGAATGTCTAAGGTGAATATTAGGCAAAGAAACTATGGGACAAGCTAGGAAGCTTATACTAGTCAAAATCTCTGGTAAATAAGTTGTTTCTCAGAAAGAAATTGTTTCTTCTGAGAATGAGTGATGGCAGTTTGGTAACTGAACATTTAAATGCACTTAATACCATTTTAAGCCAGTTATCGTCTATGGATATTAAAATCAATGAGGAGGAGAAGTGTAAAAGCCTATTATGTTCTTTTCCAAAGTCTTGGGATAGGTTAGTCATGGCTATAGGGAGTAATACAACCACACTAGCGCTAGAATACGTGGTTACTTCTCTTCTGTCAGAAGAAAGAACATGGAAGGATCGACCAAAGATGCTTTACTGGTGAGAGGTAGACCAATTGAAAGAGATAAAGGTAAATTCTCAGGTAAACAGTCTAAGTCGAAGGGTAGATCAAAATCCCTAGTTCAGTCTAAAATAAGATGATGGAAATGTGGTAAAGTTGGGCATTACAAAAAGGATTGTAAGTCAAGGGCGATGGAAGTCGGTATGGGATCCAACAAGAAGCAGTCGACTAAGAAAAAGATGACCCTAGATAGCGGAGGTGATGTGTACTTGGCATCGACCAGTACACAGTCTGATCAAGGTGTTTTTTTTATCGATTCAGGAGAATCCTATCATATGACACCACATAGAGAATGGTTCTATGAGTATGAAAGATATGATGGAGGTGATGCGTTATTGGGGGACAACTCAACAACCAAAATTGTCAAACGAGGAAGAGTTCAACTGATACTACAGGATGGTAGGAAAAGAACCCTTTCAGGTGTGCTACACATTTTGAGTTTGGAAAGAAACCTTATATTTGTCAGTAAGATGAGTGATGCTTGAGTGCACACTCTGTTTCATAAGGATTCGTGCAGGATGGTCAGAGGTGTGATGGTCTTAATGAAAGGAGTTCAGATTAGAACCATATACAAGATGTAAGGGAATGTCGACTCAACTAGAAGCAACAACATTCTTGCTCCTTAAGTCGTCTTGATTTCAACTCAAATCGACCCAACTCGAGCTGATTCAGTACAAAACGAATCGACAAGACATGATAAAATCAACCTAACCATTCTATGGAATGAGAGGATGGGACACATTGGAGAAAAAGGACTTCGATCTATGCACAACAAAGGTATGGTTAAAAATTTTCCTGAATGTGGTTTAGAAGTTGACTTTTTTGAACATTGCATATATGGAAAACAAAGTTGGGTGAGGTTCCCATCTAGAGCGACAAAGGAAAATGGGGTTCTAGAATTGGTACATAGTGATGTGTTTGGCCCGGTTACAGTGCCTCCACTTGGTGGATCCTTGTATTATGTCTCCTTCATAGATGATTTTTCCAGGAATACATGGGTATATTTCCTAAGGAAGAAATCATAGGTTTTTGAGAAGTTTAAATAGTTTAAAGCTCTTGTATAAAACCAAACAGATAAGAACATTAAGGTGATGAGAACTGACAATGGTGGTGAATTATGTGGAAGATAATTTGATCAATTATGTAAGGAGTGTGGCATAACACACCAAAATACCACACCATATACCCCACAACAAAATGGAGTTGCAAAGAGAATGAACAAAATGTTGATGGATAAGGCAATGAGCATGCTCAGTGGTGCTTGGCTCGCACAAGAATTATGGGTGGAGGCAGTCAACAATGCAAGATATCTGGTGAATATGTCTCCTTCATTGGCACTAGTTGACACAAATCCACATGAGGTATAGTCAGGTAAGAAGCCTTTGGTTTCAGATCTCAAAGTATTTGGATGTGATGCATTTGTGCATGTTCCCAAGGAAAATAGGAGCAAGCTCAACAAGAAGACGGTCAAATGTATTTTCATTGGGTACAAAGAAGGAATGAAATGATATAAGCTCTGGGATCCTACATCAAGGAGAACAATGTACAGTCGAGATGTGGTCTTCAGAGAAGTTGGAGGTAAGTCTGAGCCTGAAGAAATTGTCCGAGTCAAGAATAATTCTAAGATGGTGTAGTTTGAACTGAGGAACGAAGAAGATGATTTAGATGAGTCGACTGAATCAGAGGAAGAGGTGGAACAACCGACCCTGGTTGTAAGGAGGTCAAAAAGAGTAAGAAAACTAGTCGAAAGGTGTAGTTCGCCCGACTTCCATTCCACATTCGTGTTAACTACCATCGACGATGAGCCCAAGTCGGTCGATGAGGTAGTCGACTCAATAGAGGGTAAACTATGGAAGGACTCCACGATCTAAAATATGGAATCCTTGCACAAGAACGATACATGTGATTTAATCAAGTTACCTAGTGGAAGAAATTTCGTCGGTAGCAAATGGGTATTCAAGAAGAAGATGAATGATGCAGGACAAGTCGAGAAGTTAAAAGCTCGACTGGTAGCGAAAGGATATTCCCAAGTTGAGGGAGTTGACTTTGGTGAAATTTTTTCCCTTATTGCAAAATTAACTTCCATTGGAGTACTAATGGCTATAACATTTGATATGGAAATAGAACATATGTATGTGAAGGCAACGTTCCTACATGGGGACCTAGAAGAGGAAATCTACATGAAACAACTTGAAGTATTTGTAGTAAAGGGAAAGAAATATTTGGTGTGTAAACTGAAAAGATCCCTTTATAGTCTAAAGAAATCACCAAAGATGTGGTACCATAAGTTCAAGACATACATCCTTAGTATGGGATTTCTGAGAAGAAAAGTTGATCACTACATATATTCCAAGGAAGAAGATGGGTGTTTCATATATGTAGCTTTGTATGTCGATGACATGTTGCTGATTGGAAACACCATGGATGCAATAAAGGAGATGAAGAAGAAATTATCCTCCATGTTTGACATGAAGGATCTCGGTGCAACTAACTTCATTTTGGGAATGGAGATTAAGAGAGATCGAGCCACCAGAAAGCTCTGGTTGAATCAGACAAAGTATAATGAAACAGTTCTCAAACATTTCAACATGCAGGATTGCAAACCGGTGAATGTGCCAATTCCTATGGGAGCAACGCTAACTTCTGAATAGTGTCCAAAGACACAAGAAGAAATAAAGGACATGACACATGTTCCCTATGCAAGTGTTGTTGGTAGTCTAATGTATGCGATGGTATGCACTCGACCAGACATTGCCCATGCAGTGGGAGTGTTGAGAAGGTACATGTTGACACCTGGAAAGGATTACTGGAAAACTGTCAAGAGAGTATTCAGGTATTTATGTGTCATGAATGACTATGCTATATGCTACCAATGAAAACATGGAGGTGACAATGGTAAATTAAATGTACATGGATTTGTTGACGTTGACTGGGTTGGAGATATGGATTAACGAAGGTCAACCATTGGATATGTCTTCAAGATGTTCGGTGGAGCAATAAGATGGATGAGTAAGTGACATGAGGTTGTATCCTTGTTAACAATAGAAGATGAATACATGGCAACCACTCATGGGAGTAAAGACACAGTATGGCTGCAAAGAACCTTGCTTATTATTCTAAGACTGAGCACATTGATGTACAACACCATTTCATAAGAGATACAGTGGAAAGTAGCAAGGTGCTACTGGAGAAAGTAGATAAGTTGGAAATCATAGTAGACTCGTTGACCAAGTCTGTGAGTGTTGTGAAGTTCTCTTGGTGTAGAGAGGCAATGGGCATTGCTACCTTGGGTCTGTGAACAAAAGTTCAAAAATCTCTTGGTTTCATCAAATAAGACAACAAGTGGGAGAATGTTGGGTTGTTATATTCTTTGTAGTGAAATTCTAGTCGAGGTGGATCGACTGATGGTCGAAATTGAGGTGGATCATAAACGGGTCGAGGGTCGAGGGTTGAGGTAGATCGACAATAAGTCGAAGTTGAATTTAGTCATCCAGGTAAAGTCTAAGTCAAAGGTTGAGGTGGTTCGACATGGTAAAGGCATCGACAACAAGTCGAAGAGTTCAACCAACAAGAGGTTGACATGTGGGCGTGTGGCGACTGACTGAAGACCGAATGAAGGTCGATTGGTAGTTGACTGGTAATCCGACTCGGAGTCAACTGTAATGAAATCCTGAGATTCGCAGGATTTGTAGCCAATGATTTACATAGATCTGTAACCATTTTTGGGCGCCATGTATTTAGGGTTTTGCTTGCTATAAATTCTTTAAAGAGGCGTGTTGTAAGGTCGTAAAGGATAATGATGAATCTTTAGATGATGAATGGCTAATTTCCAAGAGACTATAATTTAGAGGTTGTTGGTCATGCAGATGTAAGTTGGATTGGCTACAGGGTTGGTCTTGTGTAAGCAAGAGGGTATGATGTTGATTGTGTCTTAGTGTGGACCAAGGTTAGACATGTAATCTTTTATTAAGATTGAATAAGACAACAAGAGAGCATAATGCTCAAGGAGTGTTGGTTTTCCCAGTTTGGGTTTCTAGGGTAAAATCTCTCTGTACTGTGTGATTGCTTTGTCATTTACATTCTTGATTAAATTCTTCTTCTCTTCTGCTAGGTTTAGTGTGGAAGTGTATCTCATTTCCTGACAGTGTGGACTATAGAGAACTCAACAAAGAAACACACAAGGAACATTTCCCACTTCCATTCATTGACCAAGTCCTGGATACGTTAGCATGGAAGAAATACTTTTCCTTTCTTGATGAATTCAATTGGTATAACAAGATCCATATTGCGCCCATGGATCAAGACAAAACAACGTTTATCTATCCATGGGGGACATTTGCCTATCATGTTCTACCATTCTGGTTATGTAATGCCCATGCCACCTTTCAAAGAGTTGTAATTGTTATATTCTTTGATTTAATTCATGATTGTGTTGAAACATATATGGATGATTTCATGACATATGGGAATGAATTTGATAAGGCATTGGAAAATATAGAGAAAACATTGATAAGGTGTAAGGAACCGAATGTTTCCCCCAGTAATGAGAAATGTGCAATGATGTTAACTGATGGCATCATACTAGAGCACTACATCTCATCCAAAGGTATCCAAGTGGATCCGATGAAAATCAAGATAATATTAAATTTCCTGACTCCATGTTCACAAAAACAAGTACGAAGTTTCTTAGGATATGTTGGTTATTACCATCACTTTATTGAAAATCTATCATGAATTGCTCATCCAATATTTGCATTACTTAACAAATATTCAGATTTTTTATGGACAGAGATATGCCAGCATGCACTTGACGAACTTAAAATTAAAGTATCTGAAGCTCCTATTTTAAGAGGGCTCGATTGGCCCTCCCGTTCCATATCTCCATGGATGCATCAGACACCACCATTGGAGCTTTTCTAGGACAACTAGAAGGAAAAGATCCATATGCAATCTACTACATCAACAAAAATCTCTCACCCACATAACTAAATTATATGGTAACAAAAAAAGAGTTTCTTGTTGTAATACACACAATTAATAAATTTCAACATTACATCACAGGATATCCAATAATATTGCATGTTGACCATGCTGCCATAAAATATTTAATGAACAAACCTATCACTAATGGCAGGGTAACTAGGTGGTTATT
>JASDQU010108654.1:0-25144 GCA_032191745.1 Picea mariana
TCAAAAAGAGGTAAATCAACCTTACTGAGCTATTGCAAAAATCAAAACTTGAATTCAAAAATTTTCAAAAAGATGTTCGCAGGCCACTGTGTAACACAGTGCGAGAAACTAATATTCTCGCAGGCCACTGTGATGCAGAGTGTGAACTATTCGCACTGAAATATATGTGCAGACTGCGAACTTCAGTGGTTCTCGCAGGCTGCTAATGGTGACAATGCGAGAATCCCTGAAATTAATGAAAAATTTGAAAAATCAAGCAAAATTCAAACTGACTTTTTGACCCAGAAAGTCTCTCAGGGTATCCTGAGGACTCAGAAGTTTACAAATCAAGAGAAAAAGGCAAATAGAGCAAATGGCCACAAAAAGTTCAAAAACCATAAAGACAAAAGGGATAAGTTCCCCAGCGGAGTTGCCAATTTTGCTTTAGGATAAATTCGTGAGTGCGGACACAGACCAATCTCCCCAGATCCACTTGGATCTGGAACAAAACGTGACAGAATACTACTCTTTCCCTAGATCTAGACTATTGAATGAACTAAGAGAAATGGATGGTAGACATACCTTATGAATGCTCTCTTTTAATCTCTGTTGTTCCTCGCTTAGCTCCGATGCTCTTGTGCTGTCCAATCACAATAGTACAAACCAATCGAAGTACAAGCAAGATTAATATATTCAATACCTAGTCTATACATGTGAGCAAGGAATCATGTAATAAGATGACATCATCATTATGGGAAAGGGACATATTACTGTATTTCATTAATGAAAGTGAAACTTACAACCTGAGCCTTGATGTCGTAGGTATCCTTCCGATGGCTCCTAGCTCTGACACACACACTTGCTCATGCATGAAGAAAATCAACCACATATAATGACCTTGCTTGTTGTCTCTTGCTGTTGTAGCATCAGTCCTCCATACAGTCTTGCACCAATTCTCCAATCAATCTCTTGCTAGCTTGCTTCTAACCTTTTCCATGAGCAATCCCCTCAATATATAGGAGAAGATTGATTAGTTACTTGGATAGGGAATGATCCCAAGATATCTGGAAAGTCAGTACTTTGCCAACCATTCGAAAGCCAACTCACCCTTCTAGAAGATTCATTCTAGAAGGATCGAGAACTTATCCATTTTCCTCCTTTAAAAACAAGTTCGCACCCTAAGCTTGAGCACAGTGCGAGAATTTCGCACCCCAGCTGTATGCAGCCTGCGAGAATTTGGCATTCTCGCAGGAGAGTATATATGCAGCCTATGAACTATCTTTAAAATATGATTTCTGGAAGCTGATAAGTGTAATCTTTCTCATAGAAATGTTCTTGGTAAAGAGCTTGATTATTCTATCATCATGCCATTATCATTACATCATCACAATGACCAAAATTGCGGATAACAGTGCGCTAGGCTATCCAGGAATTAGGTCAAGTGCTTCACTTAAGGTGCCTCAACAAGAGGGTTAGGGTTTCATTGCTGCAGCAAAACTTTGACTACAATTTTAACTGCAACTGAGCAAATTCTCACAATCTACCTTCTAGTGGTTAGATTATCTGAAGATAGTGTGGGCCCATAACCTGTTAAAATAATAGGTGTGCTTGTTTCACCATAGACACTATCACTATATTTTCACCCAACCATAGGCCCAAAGGCCACCCCCGAGCACCTTAACCTTGACAAACAGAATAATTCTAGAAGCAATCACTAGAACCAATAGCCAAACAAGGTAGCATACCTCTCTCCAAAGCTAGCGTACGAAGTAGAAATTCCAAATGATAACCAAAGACCAAATCATTATTGTAGCAACTGCAACTCTCCTTCAGTCATGCACACCACTAGTCTTTATGTAGTTGTGAGAGTGAGTGAGTGAAAATGAGTTCAAGTTCCCTCTATTTATTATCCTCCAAGTGACCTAACTGGGTCGACTTCTTCTTCTAGAGGCTAATAACTTAATATAAGTTATTCTCTTGAGTCAACTTGTCTTCTAGGGTTATTAACCAACTATTTAAAGTTTCTCTTGCTTCCTAGAATATTCTAGTCTCGTCAAAGGTTACATGTAGAGGTTATTACCTCCCACAACTACCGTAACATCAAAATTTAGGTCCCTAACATTCCTTCCCCCTTAAAAAAATCATTTTCCTCAAGGCTTGAGATGAGGAAATTGTTGCAAAATGGTAGCTAGCTCCTATGTGGCATCAACTGGAATTGTACCTTTCCACTGAACTAACACTTCCTTGATGGTGCGTTGACGGAGACGATGTTCACGCTGGTCCAAGATCGCTTGTGGTTGCAACCATATGGATCCTTCTTCATCCAACTCAGGAAGACTGGCTTGATTTTGTCACTTAGTTCCAATCACCTTCTTCAAGTAGGAGACATGAAAAACATGATGGATCTTAGAATGTCTGGGCAAGGCTAACTGATAGGCCATCCATCCCACACGCTTGAGAAACGTATAAGAACCATAAATTTGGGAGTTAGTTTATGAAAATGGTTGGCCTTGAGTGAATTCTTCTTATAAGGTTGCATTCGAAAAACACATGGTCCCCTTCAACAAATTGACATTCAGAGCGACCTTGATCTTCTTGTTGCTTCATGTGATTTCGATCCATGACCAAATTCTCTTTGAGGGTACATAGAATAGCCTCTCGAACTGTAAGATTTTGGTCAACCACCTGGACCTTCGAGACATTGGGCATGTATGAAATAAATGAGGGTGGCTTATATCCATATGTTGCTTCAAAATGAGTCATGTGAATAGTTGTATGGTAAGAAGTATTGTACCACCATTCAACTAAAGGTAACCATTCATCCCACTGATTCCGCCTTTCAGATGTGAAAAACACCTCAAATATGTTTCCAAACATTTGGTGACAACTTCAGTTTGACCATCAGTCTTGGGGTGATAGGCGGTGCTTAGATGCAATTGGGTGCCTTGTAGCTTGAACAGTTCTTGCCAAAAATTGCTGGTGAAAGTGGGATCTCTATCAAAAACAATAGAATGAGGCATGTCATGAAGATTGAAGACATGATCCATGGAAATCTGAGCCACCATGGAGGTGGTAAATGGGTGTTGAAGAGAACATAAATGAGCATACTTGGAAAGTCGATCAACTACCACCATGATGACACACTTATTGCCTGATTTAGGTCAGCCAACAATGAAATCCATAGAGATATACCTCCAAATAGAGGTTGGAATTGGAAGTGGTTGGAGTGTGTGATTTTCTTTGATTGTTTCTCCCTTGTTGCATTGACACACATCACATTCTGCCACAAAAGTGCGAACATCATGTTTCATACCATCCCATAAAAAAGAGCGTTTGACCCGTTCATATGTTTTGGTAAACCCTGAGTGCCTAGCTCAAGGTGTAGCATGAAGCTTAGAAAGAATTGTGGATTTAAGTTGTGACTGTTGACTTAAATAAAAATGACCTTTGTAGTGAAGCTCATCATTGTGCCAAGAGTACCCTGGGGAAACTGGAGCATTGGCTTGCAATTGTTGGATCAAACGTGAAATTTTGGGATCTTGTAGCCATTCCTGGTGAACTACTTGGAGCCACTCTGGTACAATGAAGGAGAGGGAGAAAAGAGACCCTTCATTTTCATATTTTTGGGAAAGAGCATCAACAACCAAATTGTCTTTTCCTTTCTTTTAATTGATCTCATAATCATATCCAAATAATTTAGTTACCCATTTTTGTTGCTCCGGAGAGGTAGGACGTTGCTCTAGAAAATACTTGAGGCTCTAATGATCTATCTTAATTTGGAAACGTTTCCCCAATAGATAAGGGTGCCAGATATCTACTGCACACAGAATAGACAACATTTCCTTTTCATAGATTGATTCTCTCAAATGTCGCCTTGACATTTGTTTGTTGGTAAAGGCCAAAGGCCAACCATATTTCATAAGGACTTCTCCAATTCCTCTCCCAAAAGCATCACATTCCAGGACAAAGGTCTTTGTGAAGTCAGGAAGCATCAGGACATGAGTGGTGCACATGGCCTCCTTCAAGGCTTGAAAGGCTTGATCAGTTGTTAGAGTCCAAATGAAAGAATTCTTTTTAATAAGAGCAATGAGAGGTGCCACAATCTTGCCATAATTCATAACAAACTTGCGATAATATCATGTTAAATCTAGAAAGCCACGCAATATTTTGAGAGTCTTGGGGCAAGGCCAATCCTACATAGCTTCAATCTTCATAGGATCCACCCTGACACCTTCCTTTCCAACAATATGAACCAAGTACTCGACTTTCGATGCTCCAAAAGCACATTTAGATTGTTTGAGGAAAAGTTGGTTCTTAAAGAGTAGATGAAGAAATTTATCCACATGAGTAAGATGGTCTGTCAAGGTTTTACTATATATGAGAATGTCATCAAATAAAACTAATACAAAATAATGGAGAAAAGGACGGAAGACATGATTCATGAGACTTTGGAAAGTTGATGGGGCATTACAAAGGCCAAAGGGCATGATCAATAACTCATAGTGACCCTCATGAGTGTGAAAATCAGTCTTGGGAATGTCTTCTTCTTTCATGTGGATCTAGTGGTAGCTGAACCAGAGATCAAGTTTAGTAAAGTATTGGGCATCACTCAATTAATCCTAGAGATCATCAATGAAAAGAATGGGAAATGTTTCTTTGATGGTGAGCTTATCGAGGGTGTGGAAATATAGACACATGCGCCAAGTACCTTCTTTCTTGAGTACCATGACTGCCAGAGAGGAATAGGGGCTGGTACTAGGGAGAATAATACCCACGGAAAACAATTCTTGAACAATTTTCTCAATTTCATTGTTTTGGGCAAATGGATGGCGATAAGGGAGAACATTGAGTGAAACACTGCCTAGGATGAGAGGAATGAATGATCATGAACACCACGAGAAGGAGGAAGTCCCTCGGGGGTGGAAAAAATAACTTGGTGTTTGGAGATGAGACATTGGAGGTTAGGATGCATCGAAGGTGTCTCAATGGCTTGAATAGAATGTTATTGGGAAATGATGTCAGAATGACCTTTTTTGAGGAGCTTTTCCATTTCATGGGAACTTATGATCTCAGGGGAACTGACTGTGATTTATTATAACTTGTCATGTTGGCCTTCCTGTTAGAATTGCATGGTTAATTCCTTAAAATACATGAGGATGGGACCAAGGGTGCGCAACCATTCTGCACCAAACACAATATCGCAACCACCCATGTCTATAGAAAACATATGATATTTCAGGTTGTACTACCCAATTTGGAGACATACAATTCACAATGCCCACCACATTTCATGAAACCTGAAATCATGATTTGAAAGTTATTGACTGCATGGACATAGCAATGGGTTTCTTGGGCAATGAGACGATGAATAAAATTATGGGTGCTTCCACTATCAATTAAGATGATGACCTTTTTGTTCTTAATGTAACCAATCAGCTTGAGGGTTTGGGGAGCAAAGAAGCCAATGAGAGCATTCAATGAAATGACTGGTTCTACTTCGGGTGGATTAGATGGTTGAGTAATATCAGTTGGCTCGAGTAATTATGAAATAGGAGGGTTAAACAACACAGGACGCTCAGAATGGCTTCAGCAAATAGAGAAAGGGAAAAATTTCAAAGTTCCCAAAACTCACTTAAAATGGCATGATCACGAAGAGCGTGTCACAACCTTTCTAACAGTGCAAACAGATCATCAAACGAAGCTAGTATGCAAAAGTTATAATGGATCAAAGTTTAGGTCAAACTTGGTCAAAAATTCAAAGGTCAAGGTGACACGTGTCACCACTACAAGGGTGACACATGGCACGTCCGTACAGGGAGATGTGGCATGATGTTATAGGTATACGTGACAGATTCTTATAGTTACATGTGGTAGATTATGTGTTCCAGTCTCCAGTTTACATGTGGTAGAGGACAACCAATGAGAGGTTTCCATGTGGCAACCCCCCATTGGCCTCTTACAGTACAGTTCATTAAAAATATATTGGAGCCGATGGGAGTTGAACTCCTAACCTCCTAGCCCAAAGGCCTTACAACTTCGTGCTAGCCAACATGCCATTACATAGTCCTTGTTTATAATATGGTGCAAATATTATTTAAGTTTAATAATGTTCTATATGGGCGGAAGAAAAGGGCTAGGCCCTCGGCCCAACCCTTGGTTATATGCTAATCCACGCGACCATATATAGCCAGCCGCCAAATAGAGAATCCGCTATATATAACCTCCGCCAAATTTAATCGCTTGCCATTTTAGCAGCATAGCCTCCATATTTAGTAGAGAACGCCAAACAGTTGTAACCACATGCTAAAAGGGGAGGCCCATGGGATTCGACCCCGAGACCTCCACCTAACCACCAACTTAATATAGCATCCACTAACTGGCGTGCCAAACCACCTCATCATTGCATAATCGCCTAGTTTTTGTATAAAAGGGGGCTTTCTGCCAGTGTATGGAGGAGGTGAGACCAAGGGCACGGCCGTACGGACTGGGCACGCATTTTGCAATTTTTCCAATCATTCATTTGCAGAGGCAAGCACGGAAACTGAGGCAAGGGTGTCTCTTGGGCCTGAAAGTGCCAGACTTGGATCAAGGCGTGGAGACAGTATTTTTTAGGTAATTCGATGCCACGAACATAGTGGTAATGTTTGTTTTCTGATTTGAGAAAATCTTTTGTATCTTAACTCCAGAATGACGTATACTTATGTATTTTGCCCAATTCTTTTGTGGAGTTAATAAAAAGACCTACCCATTTGAGAGCAGGATCCGGAGACGTAGTCCACGAGGGACAAACTATGTTATCAAGTTTTTTTGTTCATATTTCATGCTTATGTCTCTTTCCTTTCGATTTTTTCCTTCTTTATGGTGTACTTTAGTTTATTCTTATTTAATACAATTCTTTAATAAGTCACTTGACGAAAAGATCACGGATCATGTTGGTATCAGAGCAGTCGTCTTTCACTTGAATTGTTGAGTATGAATGCTTACTAGGGCCAAGCATAAGCAAGGTGAAGGAACTCTTAAGACTTTCAATCTCGAAGTTGGTCGTACATCCCGAAGGAAGAAAATGGAAGAAGAGGACAAGCATGATGAACAAGAGAAAAACTTTCACATGGTCTTCTATCGCATGTCAGACATGGTCGAGAAAATGTATGAAGATTACAAGAAGAGGATGAAGAAGAAAGGGAAGAAAAAGGAAGCACCACCCGATGATGATGCTTCGGTAAATCAAGGGGTTGGAGGAGATCCTCGCGAGCCTCCATCTTCACCTTCAATTTCTAGTTCTTCTTCCTCTGAGCATTCTCATCATTCTCATGATTCTAGCCATAAAGCCTCTTTTAAGAAACCATTGTTAAAGCTTGATGTAAAATTCCATTTACCTATGTTTAATGGAGATGCTTGGATCTGACAGGTTGAAGTATATTGTCATGTTCAACATATTGACGAAGAGCAAGTTAGAGTGCAACTGGCTTCTCTTCGGTTGGAAGGCACCGCTCTCGTATCGCGGGAGAGCAAGCTTCAAGACATGAGTAAGTGTGGTAATCTTCTTTCCTCATGGTCGGAATTTAAATCAGAGATAAGGAAGCAGTTCTATCCATTAGGGTATTTACATAAAACGATGATGGAATGGCAAACTTTAAGGAAAAGTAAAGGTCAAATTGTACAAACTTTCACATAAGTATTCAGGAAGAAATATCTTGCATTGAACATTCCTTTGGACTCTTATGAAATTTTGATGAATCATATTGGTGCACTTCACAGCTACATTCGTCATTCTTTTCTCTTGTTTAACCCCACTAGTCTTGACAAAGTTTGTGTGCAAGCAACTCACCTTGAGAACAGGGGGAAGCATGTTCAAGAAGATCCCACGAAAAAACCTTCCAATTTCCCACAAAATACTTTCAAGAAGTTTAAAAGGAAAGACAAGAAGAACGCTATAGTGACGAGAGGAGGAAAACCATCTTGCACTCATTGCAAGAAGAGCAGTCATGATGAATAATATTGTTGGAAACTGCATCCAGAAAAGAAACTGAAATGGTTCGGTGGGAAGGAGAAGACAAAGACCGCTACTACAATGCAACAAGATATTGGTTCCGATTCAGGAGATGAAGGAAAGATCACAGCGGTTGGAGCACAAGGTAAAGATTCTCTTCATGCTAGTTCAAGTTCCAATAATGAATCTCATGTTGATGAACGAAAGAGGAATGAGTTATTTCATATACGAGTTGTATCTAAACATACTAAGATAGATACATTATTTGATCTAAGTTTCCAAGTAAACTTAATATATAAATCACTTTTCAAGAATATGGGTCTTGTAACGAAACCACATCCAAAGCCTTATCCTCTTGGTTGGGTATGTGATAAAGAAAAATGTAATGTCACCAAACAATGTAGGATCATATTTGTTATTGCTTCAAAATTGATTGATGGAGTGGATTTGGATGTTGTACCACTTGATATATGTGGCATAGTGTTGGGGAGTCCTTATCTTTATGATAGAAAAGCAATCTTCTTTCGTCATGAGAACAAATACCACCTTACTAAAGGGGGAGTGGAATATAGTGTTAGAGCTCACAGCATGAGGATAAATACGACACTTGTTAGTGCTTGGCAAATGAAAAGACTCATAAGCACTAACAAGAGATATGTACTCATGGTCGTCATAGAGAAAGATGATGGGACATCCAATGCTTTCCAAGGGTGTGATCCATCTCATAAAAAAGAATTAATTGATATTGTTTCTAAGTATGATGGTATTTTTCAGGAGCTGGATGGATTACCTCGTAAGAGGGAAATCCAACATGAGATACATCTTCAACAAGATTCTCCTCTTCCTAATGTGGGAATGTACAGGATTTTAGTTGTGGAGATGACGGAGATCAAGAAGCAGGTACATTGATTATTGGATCAAGGGGTCATCAGTCCCAGTTCATCTCCTTGTGGTTCTCTGATCGTGATGGTACCAAAGAAAGATGGCAGATGGAAAATGTGTGTCGATTACCGGGCTTTAAACAAAATCACGTTGAAAAATCGACACCCTCTTCCTCGCATAGATGATTTACTTGATGAGTTGAAGAATGTTGTTTATTTCATTAAGTTGGATTTTCACAGTGGATATCATCAAATTAGGGTTGCATAACAGGATGCATGGAAGACTACCTTTAAAACCAAATAGGGATTGTTTGAGTGGTTAGTTATGTCGTTTGGGGTTTGCAATGCTCCGATAACTTTCATGTGTGTGATGAATGAGGTATTCATTCCTTTCCTAGATGAATTTGTGATTGTGTATGTAAACTACATTCTTATTTTTAGTGGGACTTGGGATGAACATGTAAGGCATGTAAAAAAAATATTGGACACTTCGCAAAGGGAAACGTTGTATGTGAAAATGTATAAATGTGAATTTGTCAAGACTGCACTTGTATACTTAGGTCATATCCTAGGAGGAGGACAATTGAAGATTGATCCTTCCAAAATTGAAGTAATTGTAAAATGGCCTGAGCCAAAGAGTGTAACTGAAGTCCGAAGCTTCTTAGGTGTAGTCCAGTATTGGATTGCCAACTTCTCCTTTATAGCAGCTCCTTTGCATGCCTTAACCAGTGGGAAGGAAAGCAACAAAAAGCATTCAACACTTTGGAGGAGAAGATCAGTACAACACGAGTATAAGCACTACCGAATCTTCAACAGTCATTCGATATCGAGATAGATACCAGTGGATACGCCATGGGTGCAGTATTGATGCAATATAGTAAGCCTATATGTTATCACTATGATACTTTTAACCAAGTTGTTGTTAACTATCCTACATATGATAAAGAGTTGTATGCATTAGTTCAAAGTGTAAAGAAATGGAAGCACTACTTGTTAGTGAAGGAAACCATCATACATACAGATCACCATCCCTTATAGTATTTTCAAGAACAGACCAAACTGCAAAAATCTCGACACTACAGATGGATGGGTTTTCTGCAGCAATTTCATTTGTTAATCAAGTAAAAGAAGGGTACAAGTAACAAGGTATCCGATATGCTTTCTAGACCTCCTATAGTTGCTTCTATTATTTTTAAGAATACTTCTTTATCTCATGATAGCTATGTAGAGCAATATGCCATCGATGAAGATTTTAAAGAAGTATATGAGAAGTTAACCCATGGTGCATAGGTAGAGAACTATTGTCTACAAGGAAAATTACTTGATCATCTTGGGAAGCTATGTATTCCTACAAGTGAACGAGTCCATGTAATACGAGAAGCTCACACTTCTCTTATGTCTGGGCATTTTGGAGTAGGAAAAACTATGGCTCATTTGCAGAGGTTTTGTTACTGGCCTCAAATGAAAGCAATTGTAACTAAATATGTAAAGGGGTGTGTGAAATGTTCTACTTGTAATCCCACTAATAGGAAATTGGGGCTATACTCACCACTTCTTGTTCCATCCCATCCATGGGAAAGAATTTCCATGGATTTTGTAGGGGGTTTACCAATGACTAAAGGGGGTCACGATTATTTGTATGTTGTGGTGGATAGGTTCATCAAGATGTGTATCTTAACACCATGTAAAAAGAAGATCATTGCTGAGGAGATTGCTAATCTCTTCTTTCAATATGTGTGGGTTCACTTTGGGTTACCCACGTCCATCATCTCGGATCGAGGTACTTGATTCCTTGGGGATTTTTCGACTAGATTATGGAGAATGATGAACACCAAATAGAAGAGGAGCATTGCATTTCATCCACAGACCGACGAACAAACATAGGTGGTAAACATAATAGTGGTACTTTTGCTTCAAGGCTACTGTAGCAAGCATCCCAAGTTATGGGATGAACAGATACCCTATGTAAAACATGCTTATAACAGAGATTTACACTCATCCACTCAGAGTTCACCTTTCGAAACGTGTTTTGGGTACCTACCGAAAGTTCCTTTGGATTTGATGTATGGGAGAGATACCAATGTGAATGAAGAACGAACAGAGGACAGAGCCCACAAGTTCATCTAGAGGATCCAGCAAATACATCAGGTAGTCAACGAACAATTGGAGAAAAGTCAAGCACGGTATAAGGCTCAGCATGACAAGCATAGGGTTGATCATCAGTTCCAGGTTGGAGACCAGGTATGGCTTCACATCAACAAGAAAATATTGAAGGGTGAAGGAAAGAAACTCAAGCCTATCCGATATGGACCCTTCACTATCATGGAGAAAAGAGACATTGATGCTTTTTGTTTATATCTTCCACCTTATATGCAGATTTTCTCTGTTGTGAACGTAGAGAACTTGAAACTTTTTTAGCCTCCTGTGATCACGGATCAGGGTGAGGAAGTTTGAATACCTTTAGTTGATGAGTTTGCACTTGAGTACTTGGATGAGTTACATGAAGATATCATCCTGGACAAAAGGATGAGGATTTCACATAGGGGTGATGTTGATTATCTTTGAGTAGGCTTAAAGGGCACACATCCAAGCAAGGCAAAGTGGATTGAGAAGGGGAAAGTGAGGGGACTCTTCCCTCACTTACCTATTGATTGATGAAAGCTTTTGGTGGTCCAAAAATCTCTCAGTGGGAAGGAGTGATCCAAAAAGGATCCAGAGAAGGCTAAGAAAAACTCAGGACACTTAGAATGGCTTCAGCAGATAGAGAAAGGGAAAAAATTCAAAGTTCCCAAAAGTCAGTGAAAATGACATGATCACGAAGAGCACGTCGGAAGCTTTCTAGCGACGCAAACTACTCGTCAAATAGAGCTCGTATGCAAAAGTTATAATCGATCAAAGTTTAGGTCAAACTTGGTCAAAAAGTCAAAGGTCAAGGTGACACGTGTCACCACTGCAAGGGTGACACGTGGCACGTCCATACAGGGAGATGTAGCACGATGTTATAGGTATACATGGCAGATTCTTACAGGTACATGTGGTAGATTATGTGTTCCAATTTCTAGTTGACACGTGGCAGAGGACAACCAATGAGAGGTTGCCACGTGGCAACCCCTCATTGGCCTCTTATAGTACAATTAATTGAAAATATATTGGAGCCGATGGGAGTCGAAATCCTAACCTCCTAGCCCAAAGGCCTTACAACTCTGCGCTAGCCAACATGCCATTACATAGTCCCTGTTTATAATATGGCACAGATATTATTTAAGTTTAATAATGTTCTATATGGGCGGAAGAAAAGGGCTAGGCCCTCGGCCCATCCCTTGGTTATATGCTAATCCACGTGACCATATATAGTCAGCTGCCAAATATAGAATTTTCTATATATAACCTCCGCCAAACTTAACTGCCCGCCATTTTAGCAGCATATTTGCCATATTTAGCAGAGCGCGCCAAATAGTTTCAACCACATGCTAAAAGGAGAGGCCCGTGGGATTCGACCCCAAGACCTCCGCCTAACCATCGAATTAATATAGCATCCACTAACCGACTCTCAAACCACCTCATCAATGCATAACCGCCTAGTTTTTTGTGTAAAATGGGGCTTTCCGCCAATGTAGAGGGGAGGTGAGACCAAGGGCACGGTCATACAGACTGGGCATGCATTTTGAGATTTTTCCAGTCATTCATTTGCAGAGGCAGGCACAAAAACCAAGGCAGGGGTGTCTCTTGGGCTTGAAAGTTTCAGAATTGGATCGAGGCATGGAGACAGACATTTTTAGGTAATTTTACGCCACGAACGCATTGGTGGTGTTTGTTTTCTGATATGAGCATAGCTTCTGTAGCTTAACTCTAGAATGATGTATACTTATGTATTTTGCCCAATTCTTTTGTGGAGTTAATAAAAAGACCTACCAATTTGATAGCAGGACCCAGAGATGCAGTCCACCAGGGATGAATTCCGTTATCAAGTTTTTGTGTTCATATTTCATGCTTATGTCTCTTTCCTTTCGATTTTTTCCTTCTTTATGTTGTACTTTAGTTTATGCTCATTTAATATAATTCTTTAATAAGTCACTCGACGAAAAGATCTCGGATCAGGGGTTCTCTACCTCTTCTTCAGAAACATCCTCAGAGATGGCCATAAACAACTTTTTTTCCTTACACTCGTGCCCCGTAAATTATTTTCCATCACAATTATAACAAAGGCCCTTTAGTTGGTGTTCAACCATTTCATCTTGAGTTAATTTCTTGATCTTGAGAGGAGTGGGAGGAGGAGCAGGGTTCCTAGGGTGAGTGCGAGGAATAAAGGAAGGTTTGTGTGTCTGGGAAGACACAATCTGTTGATCATCCTTAGCACGTTGAGTAGCCTCCAACCAAGTTTAAGGGCGAGCCATGAGGGCATGGGCTCGAATTTCGTCTTTGAGGCCATTGATAAAAAAATTCTTGAAGAAAACATCGGACATGCCCTCTGTTATAAAAGCCAAGTGTTCAAAGCTAGATATAAAGTCTTCCACTATGCCAGATTGTTTCAACTTGGTCAGACGACCTAGATAGTGAGTGCCAGTGTCAAAGCGTTCATATAACTCAGCCACAAATTGTGTCCAAGCAACATACCCCTGGCGTGTCTTTCTATGTCATTGCCACCATTTCTAGTGTTCTGGATCCAAATAAAGGACACCATAATGAAGTTTGACTAGATCATATGTAATGCCATGTAGGGAGAAATAATGTTCCATTTGAGTGACCCAACTAGTGGGATCTGAGCCATCAAATTTGTTCACTTCAACTCGGGGAAGATGGGGTCATGAGGAGGGGAGTTAGAATGAAGGTTCATATTATGGGAGGAGTTCTCACCTTCAGAATGGGAAGGGGGGTTAAGGTAGGGAGAACCAAGGGACTATTTTAGCCATTGGGTGAGGGAGGCTAAGTCACTCTTAACATATGTAAAATCGCTCTTAACATCAGAAAAGTGGGCATCGAGGATGTCCAA
Source organism: Picea mariana (assembly GCA_032191745.1). NCBI lineage: Eukaryota > Viridiplantae > Streptophyta > Pinopsida > Pinales > Pinaceae > Picea > Picea mariana. The sequence goes on from JASDQU010108654.1 coordinate 13,841, forward strand.
GCGAGACTTGGCAGAAGAAATTTCATAGGTCATTTTCTAGATTTTGACCTTGTGTTGTTTGGATTCATCTTGCATGGATTGAAGGAATTATTGGTTGCGAGTGTTGGCCATGAGGAAAGGAGGGGAACAAAGGAGGGGGAGTGGGTCCACAAAAAAAAGGGTGAAAAATTATATATATGACCGTGTTCAATGTGAGAAGAGGAAAGCAATGAGATGGGTGTGAAATAAGGGTGTCAGGGAGGGATGGAGACCACAGGAAGAAACAATTTGCTTGAAAATGACAGGTACTACTGTGATCGGGACGAAGAGAGAAGAATCTAGTGGGATAGGTCTCAAATAATGGTGTGGTGTGGGGTCCAACAGTAGTACTCGGCCCAATATCTCAGGGCACCAACTAAGGAGGCTAGACCATACCCTTAGCCGTACTACCCGACTACCCAGGTACTAGAGAGTCACTTCCTGAGTGTTGTTCTTGAGGACACTATAGTAGTTAGGTGGCCGATCGATTTATCTACGAAGGGCTTCAGGATGCCTAGGTCGATTCGTATACAAGTGTTGTATGATGCACTACGACTTGAATGGGTACCAACATGGGTTACAAGGGTGGCCAACATATGTGCACTTAAGTACCACTTGCATTTCCTCCGTGTATTACTCCCCGACCGCAGGTTTATGGGCGTATCAACAGATCTCTGTAGCTTAAAGACGCTGAAATACGTCTCTACCCTGGAAAAAAATAACCCATAATTTTCTGCTGAGGAAAGTGCTCTGATACCACTTGTAAGGTACTAGACCTATTATATCAGCAGAAAAGAGAAATATTGCAGAGAATAACAATGAAATAGAAATAGAAAATGAAGATATTGCAGAGATCAACAGCGGAACAACAAATTATATGGAACCAAAACACCAAGATTATACCTTTATTGATAAGAAACAATGCTCGCTTGCCTCTTCGAGGGGGCTACCTCAAGCAGAGCAAAGATCTATTACAATAATTCTTAAGACACAAATTTCTCATGCCCTCGACTCCTATTTATACTAAATCTATCTACCAATAGAACAATCTAGAGGAGGATCTTTCTAGAAGCGAAAACTTCTATTTGGTCTTCTTACATTTGACTTATTCTTCCTTATTAATAGGCCTTATTAATATTGACCTTTATTACATGGAAAATATATTATTCTACCTACATGAAGGGTTAGGGAGGTTAGGTCCCTAACAACCTTTAAGTGTGATTTCCCTCACATTGATAATTTTACATTGAAGAACTAGCCTACATCGACAAAAAAACTCAAATATATATTAATTTAAATGCCAATCTATTATGAATTGATTCTTGACTTATTTTGAAATTATTTAGAAAAACATTTCTATCCAATAACAACCTTCCCAAATAATTCATGTTAAGTTGGGATATTACAATTCCTATTGCTCTACTTCACACTGCTATGTTACATGAATATTTTTATTTTACATGAATATTTTTAGCAAAGCAAGCTAACCTTCTCAACGTAACTAAGAATATTGAAAATAATTCCAATGATTATCATATCTCCAACATCTTTTTTTGCTTGAAAATTAACTAAGAATATTGAAAATTTAAATAATTCCAATGATTGTCATATCTCCAAGATATTTTTTTGTTTGAAAATTAACAAAAATATTGAAAATAATTCCAATGATTATCATATCTCCGACATCTTTTTGGTTTGGAAATTAACAATTTGAACTTAAAAATTACGAAAGAACACTAAAGAAGTAGCCCCTTGTGTTGTTCAAACACCCGCAATTCATACCCATCAACAAAAATATATTAAAACTCCCGAATGGAATAATAAAAAAAATAAAAAACTTGTAAAACCCTTCTTCTTAAATGTGAGTAAATAAGAAACGTGAGTAAATCTCAGTGGAAGCTTTATCAACTATAAAATACAATATACTCTAAACTATTTAATTTTAAATTGTTAAATTTGTTGTGAGGAACTAAGTTTAGGTGTTGTTTAGTTGTTGTTAGAAATGGTGTTTTTAGTCGGAATCTGGCTATATAAATTTACATGAATCACTATTTTTTGTTATTCAAAACCATTTATGAACGTAGAAATGGATTCAATATGCCAAAATACCAGTGGGCACTCAGATTCTACATAAATAATCACTGAAATCTATGAATCTAACAATTTCTCATCGGATTTCGAGCAATTGTCCCTAGAAAAAAATGTCATTTCCTAGAACTTTTAGCCTAGCCTAAGTTTGCACCTTGCCTTCACCTACTTGTTAATGTTTCACCTTCCACAGGAATAATTGCCATGTTATATGATGTAATATTATCTGAGGTTTATTGAAACTACATTTTTTTGTCAATTCTAAAATTTTATTTTTACTTATTTAAAAGATTTTGATTATGTATGTTTGCATAGTTACTCATAATGCTCAAAATACTCTCAAAAGACTTATGAATCAAAACTTTGTATCTAGAGTTTTTGAAACGTCCAATGTTTAGAATGTGTTAGCTTTAAACATTTCAAAAACTCTATACACTGGAATTATGCATCTCTCTTATATTGAAATGGAAAAAGGACATCGAAACACAAAAATGCAAGAAAATATCAAATTTAAATTATTTTGAAGTATTTTATTTTTTTTAATTTATTTTGAGAATATTTATATAGATAAATATTATTTTTAAGTAATAAAGTTATTTAAAAATTAATTTATTATAATATAGTTAAATTAGTTATTTTTAAATTAATTTACTAAAATGATTTACACTTAAATAATAATTAACTAAATAAATAAAAATAATTATAATTTATGAGATATATGAGAATTATTTATTAGTAAAAAATAATTTATTAATTAAATAAAATAATTGGTAATGATCATGATGAAAGTTATCAGATTTACTTTATCAAACTTTAAAAAAGGTAAAGAAATTACTTGGATTTCTTTAATGTGTTTCAAATGTTTTAAGATAAGCATTTTTATATAATATAGTATATAACCATAGTTTTAATGAATAAAACTGTTAAGAAAGTTAATATTGTAACAAATATTTTAAAATTATAATTATGTCTAGAAATACTTTTTACAACCAAACCTGAAAAAAATATGTAATTCCTTCTATAGTTAAATGACATTTAAAATTTAATATTAAAAATTTAATTTCTAAATATGCTAGTTCCATAGTTAACATAACATTTAAAATATATATATTATAAATTTGAATCCAAATATCATAAAGATATAAATTCTTTTGACGCATGAAATTTTAATTAATCTCCCAATATCCTATTTCACTATTAAGCTTGTAAGGTTTTGTCCTATTTTAAAAATGTTGATAACCCCTCATAATATCCCTAATAAGTATGATTTTCATATCATTTATTTAATTTTTATATCTATGTTTATGGAAAGTCTTTATAAAAGTAATTATGGTAGTGAACATCATGACGACATAAATCTAGACGTAATTGTCGGTGCGAATTTAATTCTGGATTTGTCTCTATCCCTAAAGTTAAAATAGAGCAAGAAAAAAGGCACAACTCCGGGCCCACACGCTGTTCAATCAGACATACTTTAAGTAACTGATTCATCAAACTGTCGGCGCTTACTCTGATGGAAATATCGACCGGAACCGAACACCTTACGTGGCACTGATTTGTTCCACCAGTTTCTCGGATACGTGATTTGTTCCAGTAGTTTTTGGGATAGGTGAGGATAACCATTCGAGAAGGGAGGCTTCCCATCTTTAATCATGGATGTTAGAATCTCCAACACGACACGTAACTCCTCATGTATCTATGTTCTAGAATCTCACTACGTTCTAGAAACCACAATCACATTTTTACCGGAAACAATCACATTCTAGAATCTCACTACGTTCCAGAAACCACAATCACATTCTTACCAGACAGAAAGCCCGGCGACAAAATTCCTTTAATTCACATTCAGATCTGCCACTCGCTTTAATGCTTCTTATAAGAACTACTTAGGATTCCGATTTACATTACCTTCAATCCCCTTTACCCAACCATTCATCATCTCTGCCCGATCCGTATGTTAAATTCTCGGAAGATCTGATCACAAAATAGTATTCTGAGATTCAGTACAAATATCTGTAAAGGCCTTTTGGTTTTTCATCATTTCAATTGCTCCAAATAGTCGGGAATTGCTTGCATAGCGGAGAGGAATTAGAATATCAAGACAACAGCTCATATATAATACATGGCATTAGCACAGCCTCCACTCTCAGTGCGAAAGGTGCAGGCCCTCTTCCATTTTTTGGATTCTGCGAAAGACAAGTTCGAGCGTTTAACAGTGCGTATGCTGAATGGCGTCCGCGCCTTTTCCAAATTAAACCCCGCGTTGGCGTTGATTGCAATCTATGCGCTTTGCACAGGCGCAGGATTTATCTTGTGGATTGCCATGGGTTTCTTGGATTTGGCAGCCGGGACTCGTGTCTTGGTGGCAGCCATACATGTGATGGAGGGTTTGAATGAGCATGTCCTCCCTGCAATGCAGCTTCTCAACGGTTCGCTTGCCCTGCTTATGGGATTCTTCATACTGCTGGGCAGGATTCAAATTAATATCAATGTTAATAGCAACCGCTCTAGACCTAATCCAAACAAGATGAGTACTCTGTCATGCCGCTCCAAGATGATCGGAGCGCTGCCCAAAGGCAAGTACGGGTGTTTGAGAAGATCAGATGATGCAAATAGGAATGATTCATCTTCATCATCATGTGCAATCTGTTTGGGTGGTATTGGGGAGGAGGATGGAGTCCGCATTCTTCCCAACTGCAGACATTACTTCCATATTTCTTGCATTGATCGGTGGCTTCTTCCATGTACTGTGAATAACTCTTCATGCCCTTTGTGCAGAGCCACTGTAATTGGCCTCCACTCATCACAAGCAAAATAAGGCAAATCGCGACATTACAAGTTCATATTGCTCAGAGGCGCAAATCCTGAAAAATGGAAGCGTTTCCTGCCCTGTTTTGGGCGCCTGTTTTTCCTTGATCCTCCATTTCTGGAGGTTTTTTTCAGGCAAAATATTTCAGGCCACAATGATTTGTGTAAATATATCGCTGGGCTGAAATCCCACTAAAATTTTGTACAGAAGAGCAATGATTTCATAATGAAATTGATCTTATTACTTGATTGGTGGTTCTTAGATTGTTCTTGTCATACACTCATTCATTGAAAGAGATAGAATGCACACAACAGAGATGAACACTTTAGCTTGTAGATTGATGTCCATGATTGAATCGAAGAAGATCCCAGATTTATTAAGCAATTGGAGATTAAAAAGACGGCGTTTTTTAAAGTTTTACCTTTTGGGTTTTTTTTGCCCGGTCATAGTAAAATTTGGACAAAATCACTAACTATTTTCTGTTTAAATTGTATTTCAAAACTTTTGGGACACTCATACAAATTTAACCATTAGATCCAACCATTCATCATTAGATTTGGGACAAATAAAAAAAAAAAATCCAAAAAATAGAACATTTAAACTACTACTAAAAAATTGTGGCAAACGCATTTTAAACCCGTGAAGTTTCACGACTGAATTCTTATGGGTTTCATTGTTTCTACAACAGGCATGGATAGCAGAGATCAATGAGGATTTCCTTAAGGGATTGTGTGCCGTTATGGGCACTTTTTTTCTTTAACTACACACATAACCCTCAGTCAATTTTTCCAGTGTGCGAAATAACAAATCCGGGCATTTTTTATTTCAGCCTGAGCATGCACCCGGGCACACGTTTTCATCTCTATGATAAGATTTAAAGCAGCAGAGGAGAGGGAAGGGAAAGGGTAATAAGTTGAAGCGTATGCAGCGTTCGTTCTCAAGATCTTTTGTACTCATCTATGCTTCAAAACATTTTTGATAATTCTTGCACAAATTTATCGACCCTTAGATTTGTGGCCCTTGTAGTTAAAAGAGGAAACAAAATCATCAATACACCCTCCAAAGCCCCTTTTCTTCCACACTGATTTTCTTTTCCATGAAGTTGAGAGGAGGAAACAATATCGTGGATGAATGGGGCTTATAATTCATTTTGATCACACTAGATTCATTTATCGAATTTTCTCTGTGAAGTATCTAGCCCAATAGATTGGGCAAACATCGTAGGGATCTCTACCTTTAAGCGATATAATCATTGGTGTTGACATGTAATATCCACCCTATTTTATAACATTGAATGGTGTTACAAGTGCGCTGATGGTATATACCGCTGAGCAATATCCACCCTACTATATAACATTGAATGCTATCAATATCCACCTTATTATATAATATTGAATGTCGCTACAGATGCATATTGAATATAACATTGACTGCTGTTACAGGTGTGGATGGTGTATATGCATTACCAATATCCATCATATTATATAACATTGAATGCCAGCAATATCCACCATATTATATAACATTGAATGGTGTTACAAGTGTTGATGGTGTATAGGGCCGAGCAATATTTACCCGGATCAAGATAATTAGGGAGCAATCTTTTCTTTTTTCAGGCAAAACAATGGACCTGAATCCGATCAGATTTTCAGGGGTAGTCAGGGGTAGTCTGTGTTTGGCATGTAGTCTGTGTTTGGCATGGATGAAAGTTCCATGTATTTCAAAACCTTATCTTAAAGGTTTTGTTCCATTTTAAACCAACCCAGATATTCAAAAAATCGATCAAACTTCTATATCAACTGAAAATTCAAAACTGCATGCCAAAAAACATACCGGAAAAATAACTCAAGAAAAAAAATTATTCCAGAATTAACCCACTCCATATCCACCCTACTATATAACATTGAATGCTGCTATAGGGACGGATAGTGTATCTACTGCATAACAGGATGACCATCCAGCCCTTCAAACCAAAAAGCAATAAAACAAAAATTCCGTTCAAACCAGAAATCCATAAAACAAATTTTTTTTTGTTAAATCACTGCGTACGTATATGCATCATTATTGGTGGTGATCGGCGTTTCTAGAAAAGTAAGTTGCTTTGTCCGTGTATCCATCATTATTGGTGGTGAAGGGCGTTTCTAGAAAGGCAAGTTGTTAAATCACTGCTTACGTATACGCATCATTATTGGTGGTGATAGGTGTTTCTAGAAAGGTAATTTGTTTTTGTTTGGTGGTGATGGGCGTTATGTTTTTAAGAAAGGCAAGTTGTTTTCTCCACTAAAACGGAGATATTATATTTTTATTTATAGAAAACGGAGATATTATATTTTTATTTATAGAAGGGCAGTGCATATAAGTATATATATCATGTACATATGTGTATGAAATAATTAATCATAGGTTATGGATGTAAATTGTAATGATATTATGAGATTAATAGTTAGATTAATTATAAATGAGTTCTAGAATGTCAATTTGAAGAGTAAACATTAGACATTGAACTATCTCAAGGAAATGTTTTAGGCTAAAAGTTTTATGAAATGACGATTTTTTTGGGGGACATTTTCTTGAAATCTAACAAGAAATTATTAGATTCATAGATTTGAGTGATTATTTCTGTATAATCATAGATTTGAGTGATTATGCCCTAGGGTTTTTCAACACGATAAATCCATTTATGCATTCATAATAGATTTTGAACAACAAAAATTAGTGATTCGTGTAAATTTATATCATCGAATTCCAGCCAAAAAAACCATCCCCCAAGGAAATTGGGTCATCTCTCTTTTTTACATCTTCATATAGTCCATCTCACTAATAGTATCAAACATGGTGATTAATAGTTCTTTTATTGCATTCATTATGCTATGTGTTCACCTACTAAAATTGATGACATGGTTATAGCTTTGGTATATAATATGATTATTATTTCAAAAGATTGGAGCCCTCTCAACCACTTAGTATGTAATTCATGGCATCCCCACTAATACAATAGATAACTGGAAAAAAACACATAACTAAGAATTGAATGTAAATATTTCAACAATCCACCAATCTTGTACAAGTTTGGTCCAACTCATCATAAGATAAAGCATAGTTTTTCTTTGTTTTACATAAAATTATTTAATGATTAAGTTTGGGATTAAAACTCTATTAAGCCTGGCTTATTTTTTTAACTTGTACATTCTTGATTAAGTCTAGATATGAACTTGCACAAAATGAACATTTCAACTTTATTTGTTCATGAAGATGGGTGGAGTGTCCACTCGAAACATTGGATGTTTAAATATTTTATACAAAGTTTATCCCCAGAAAGCTCAAGCAACAAAAGAACCTTGTCAACATTGCAAAACATAAAATTGGGATTACAACAATGAGAATTGTGATTATATTCATTCAATTTATAGCATCATCGATTCCTTACTCCGTTGTTCTCCAAAATTATCATTCTTCTTTTCTTGATTTGACGCATCTTTATCTATCACACTCTTGTAGTTTCTTCTTCTTGTTTCTAGCAACATTGACACCGATGTGATGATACATTGCTAATATTTTGAAATTGCTCCATAACTCTATTTCCCCATGAACAACATTTTTGAAGCTGGGTGGGATTCTTAAAAAATTTGGGAAGAAGGTGAAATACTTTTTATTATCATCAAACATATGCATTGTGGATTATTCTCTAACATCCCACTCTTTCATGCAATTTTGGATAGTTTGAGGGGAAAAGTGAACAATCAATATCCTCGATAGAAATAACAATCAATTAATTTCCTTTAGTTTTGTATTCCTATGGATCTAGGAAGCTCCAAATCATAAACATATTAACCTAAATATAAGAAACAAATGTAGTAAATATAAGAAACAAATGCAGTGATGCTAGATTGTCATGTTCCTAGAGGCCTATTATGCAAGTTGGATCTCTTCATTGCTTTTATAGTAGTTTGATAGAATTATCACCCTTCAACAAAAGCCTCAAGATCTACTACAATTTATTCTTTTCTAATCAAATCCACAATGAACATGACTCACATGGTTAAGTGGGTTTGAGGTGTTGTTCCTGAGATTGATTCTAGGCTCACGGAATAATGTCAGGCATCCAAAGATTTAAGGAAAATTGTTTTTGTAATGCTTTTCTACCTCCAGTTTTAAGATGAAACTTCAAATGAATTTTAATGATTAGAAAACACAGAGGCGATATCTCTTTCTTCGAGTCTTTTTAAATTTTGATCTTATGAAAAGTAGAATTGATTAACAAGGACTATCAAATAAAGTAAGGTATCAAACACAGATAAATCTTACCTTATCCACAATAGAATAATTATGAAGGAGTCATTGATAGATGATTTTAAATGAGGAAACTTACACAGATACAGGTCTTGTTTTACTCATAGTAATAACAGAGGAAAATTTGTAACAGAACAAACTTCCAATATATAGACCACAGTGGATGTATTACTAAATTGCAGGCGTTCAATCTTCAAGATCCATTGAGTGAACAAAATGTGATCAGGAAATGAGAATACACATAAAGCACATAACTCAAGGAAATGAGACGTAGAATCTTTGTCTTCTCTTTCTAATTGATATTCAATAAGTTCTCTTTTACATTCAGCAAGAAGAAGCCTTGAATAGATCTTAGATCTGTTTATTTATACAAAAATGTCTGAACCAAGAGTAGTTAGACATTCCACATTCTTCGATCTTAAAATAGAATATAATCAAAACTACTTTTTCAACTTTTCATTGTGGAAAGGTTGAATGACTATAAAGGTGGGTGGAATCTAATGATGATCTCTCATGACATGTTAGTGGCAATGGAAACATGGAAAAATAACAATCTCACAACTTGGAGGGATAACTTGAGCTACTTTCACAATGAATTTGAATATGATGTAAACATATGAAATGTAAGAAAATGAAATATCTTTACAAATATGTTCAATTTTTATTTATAGAAATTTTGTACGATTATGTGAAATTTTAGTTTTCCTAATAGTGGTATGTTATTTTTCATGCACAATATAATGCATATGTTTCCATTAATGCTAGAGTTGAGTACCTAAATGATGGAATTTCCTTTTAAAATTTTGTAGAAATGTAGAAAAGACATTGTTCTTGTGCACAACTATTTTTTCAAAATTTATCATGTTAATTTTATATTTTTTTAAATGATGAAAACTATTATATCCTTGAAATTACAAGGCCTTATGTTAGTGCTAAGTACAAGGGTCTTAACATTATCAAACAAAATTTATCTATTTTTTAGATTGTAGATCTCACTCTATGTTAGTGCAGCGTATAACTTATTTAAAAAATAGTTCAGGTGAAAAAAAGTTATAATAGAAATAAAAGAGGTATGTATCTTAATATTCTAATATATGTCAAGACAAAAATGTATTAAAAATAGTAAACAATATTGATTTTAAAAAAAATTATACATTTTGGAATCTGTATAGTTGACTCTAAGTGTGTTTGTAGTTTCATTAACAACAAATTTGTGTAGCCTATAGAAAAATAGCATAAAAATAGAGGTATTGAGAGGTACTAAGAAAAATGGAGGTTTTAATGTATTTGCAAACCAAACCACTAGGCTTGTCATCTCGAACCTAAATCCTAGGCAACCAACTCAACAAACATGTATGTTAGAGTTGTCATTACTACCCGAAAAAAATTGAAATGAAAAGAATGCACACATGCTTTAGGAATGCATGCACATTTTTAGAGAGTGCACATGCTTTTACGCCTAAGTATACCTCTTCTCACTTCCTCCCCTTTGCCTCTCTTGCACCACCCCCTCATACCCACCTCCCATTGTCTCACCTATCTCACCCTCTTCTCACCTCTCCCACTTTTCCACCCATATCCATCAACCTTCCCTCTCCACTTACTTCCTCTCTTAACCCCTTCATCCCCTCCACTCTCTTTACCCCTCATATCCACCCTCCCCTATCCCTCCACATCCCCCTTACCCTCTACCCAACCCTTTCCTCCTCTCCAGCTCCCCCTTCATCTTGCCTCACCCTCCCACTTGGCTCCTTCTTCTTATCCTTCACTCCCATCACTCCCACTCTTCTACCCATCCACCCATCACCTTTCCTGACCTACTCCCCCTTTTCCCATCTCACCCCACTCCCTCATTCCCACCTCTCATAGTCTCACTTATCTCCCTCTCTTCTCTTCCCTCGCCCTTTACCTCCTATTCCCATCCACATTCCCTCTCTTATCACTTCCTCTCCCAACCCTCTGATGGATTTTCCCTCATTTCCTTCATGCACACTACTCTTCCTTCCCCACCCATTGTCCCTTTGCCTCTTCTCACCTCTATGTCCCACCACATCCCCCTTCCCCCTCTATCTATCCCTTGGCTCCTCTCCTTCCCCCAC